>JABSTQ010006003.1:0-47144 GCA_013358835.2 Ixodes persulcatus | reverse complement strand
AGACTGGGATACCATTCACCAACAAAGTGACCCGCTGCTGCCGCCATGTTGTTCAATTTTGACCACTAGACACGTGACTGTGACTGTACCAAATCCTGTTGCTTTTACGCAAAACTTAACGTATTGCTATGTTTTGCTTGTATTGCGATCGGTGTAAAAGCATGATGAACTTTTTTTCAGTACTGTTAGCCCCAGAGATGAGTGTCTAGCTCCGATAAAAACCCAAAATACAGCACCGCTGCTTTCGGCATCTAGCGGAGCAATTGCGAAGCTGCCCGAGCTTTTGTCGTAAAAGCACATGTTGTACTCAAAACGAAACATAACTTAATTATCTCGTCTGTTCTGATAATAAAGATCAATAAGCAATATCTGTGTGCGGTACTTTTCTAAAATCTAGAAATCTATAAGGTCACGTGTCTAGTGGTCAAAAACCTGCAACATGGCGGCGGCCGGTTGGGGGTCACTTTCAGCTGCCAGTTTATTGCTCTAAGCCCCGCTACCTCGTTGGTCACGCCAGTCGTGAAGATTGATACTGGTGATACTACTGGCTCTACTTGGAACTTTACGTCGCCGTCACGCTGGTTCTTCTGTCATATTTATTTTAATGTTTAATCAGTCCTCGCTTAGCGCTGGTATTGATTACTCTCCCTTTTGCGACGGACGCGCCCACATGAATTTCCAAACAAAAATATTAGACGCGAGACATTTTCCCGAATGCAAGAAGAAGAAAAAGAAAAAACAGTCGTCTCCACGCTACGGTGTATTACCCGGCCACGCCGTTTGTTGAGCGTCGGTTGCCGCGCGGTGGCGTGACCGACGTTAGCGTGACTCTGGAGAGCCTAGATTTAAGAGTGGAGCAACCAAATCGTGGGGGGAGCGTTTGCAGTTTATGGTGGACGCTCGCCCGCGCATATTGGTCGTGAGTGCGGTGTGCCTTCGGGGCGAGGAGGAGGGACTATTCACTATCCTGGTGATAGTTAGGGGAGAAAGTTGGTTTAGAAGGGCGGGAGTAATCGTATGTTTATCTTCTTAGACTTAGGCTATTTGGCGCAACCTACCGCCCATCACAAAGGGTATAACCTTGACATCCATCCATCCATCCATCCAGCTTTCCTAAACCACGGACTCCTCTGATCGAGCACTTGAAACACAGTGATTTAGGCACACTGGCGTTGACTCCAGGCGTGGGCCGCTTGACATGGCGGGGTCACGTGTCGTCGGCGGGGTTCGCGGGGGGGGGGGGGGGAGGAGGGGAGCAGGGGAGGAGAGGGGAGGGGGGGGGGGGGAGGGAGAAGAAAAGGGGAAGCGGGAACGAAGGGAGGTTGACTCTGTTTTCCTCAGAAATTTTGTTGTGTTTATTTCGAGGATACACAAGTGCATAGAGGTGTGTGTGACGGTCGCGTGTCTAATAAATGGGCAACCCGATAGGCATGGGGCTCTTGCCACGCTAATTTGTGGTCGTAGGAAATTAGTTTCGTGGATTCGGTGGCCAAAAGAGGTTGTGAATGGTAGCTCGATCCCTTTCCTATTGGAGTGATGTGTGTAACTTATTGCATATTTTTCTAGGTGAAATATACAGGGTGTTTCACGAGAGGTGGGCAAATTTGGTATTGCGAAAAGTATGCGTCGCAACAAAAAAGGCTTGTGTCGTTTTGGTCCTGGGCTAGGACCCATTTAGGAAAATATTAAAGTCCGGGATAATTAGATCGTTAATTATTTTCGTGTAATTACTTTTTTAATACTGTGTGTAAGGGCATGATTGCAGTTAGAAAATTGCTCAGCATCATCAAAAAACTTTAAATCAACAAATTGCAGTATGATAGAAGGCACGGCAGAATTTTACGGCTCTGAAAAACCGCACAAATCTACGGGTTTTTAAGTTTCGGCAAAGCGGAGCGCTTCTCGGCATCGACGAACGGCATACCCGTGGAGAAATAGTGCAACCAACTCCGCTGCGTTGCGCGGAGGACAGCGCAGCAGAGGTTGGTTGCACCATTTCTCTACGGGGCGGGGCGCGGTGCCATCGGGGCGGAGATGCGCTCGGATTGTAAACCGAAACTTAAGAACCCGTCGAATTTGTGAGGCTTTTCAGGAAGCCGTAAAATGCTGTGCGTGCGTCTATCGTACTGAAATTTGTTGATTCAGTGTTTTTCGATGATGCTGAGCAGTCTTCTAACTGCAATCATGCCCTTAAACAGAGAATTAAAAAGTTATTACACGAAATAATTAACAATCTAATTATCCCGGACTTTAATCATTTTCCTCAATGGGCCCAGGACCACAACGACCACAAGCCTTTCTTTCGTTGCCACGAATAGTTTTCGCAATATCGAATTTGTCCACTTTTCGTGAAACACCCTGTAAATAAACTGTTCTTTCTATTTTGGGGCAGTGCAGTGTTTCCTCCTTGGTTCATTTTTACTTAAAGTGAACCGAAGTATAGGCCCTTTTCCGTTACTCTTGTCCCCAGCCACGTGGTTCTGATTCTGGTTGGGCGAGGAAAAAAGAACATTTCGACCTCGAAGAGGTAAAAAAAAAACAACTACAGGCGACACAAAAAGAAGAATGAGTTACATTTACCAGGCTTTCTAGCGACCGGGAAAACGAGAATTGTCAGGGAGTTTTAGATACCGGGAAAATTCAGGGCATTGTCAGGGATATTGTCAAAAAAGCGAGCCCAGTCAGGAAAATGAGCTGGAAACGCCAACGAATCGGTGCCCGAGCAAAGACTTGAGGACTTAGGGGAAAAAATATAGACAATAAATACTGCTTAGAGCGACGCGCAGGCTCTGCTGACTTGATGTACAGGGTGTCATAAAAAAAAAAAAAATTACACAATCTTTTTTACCGCAAAAATAAACTAGGCATCGCCGAACGCTCATTCTGCGCCAAAGGTAGCGCGGTCACAACCAGATGCCAAAATTTCAGCCCGATCATTACCTTAATCAAAAGTTATGAGTGATTTCTGAAAATTTCGATGGGAAAGTGGCGGCCGACGGAGTTTTCAAAACATGGGGCTCTATGGCACCAGTACCCGAAAACGGGCGAAAATGGGCTCATTTTCCCATTGAAATTTTCAGAAAATCACATAACTTTTGAAGAAGGTATCGGATCGGGCTGAAAATTTGGCATCTGGTTGTGACCTCTAGTGCTACCTTTGGGCGGAAAATGAGCGTTCGGCGATGCTAGTTTATTTTTGCGAAAAAAAAAAAGTCTTTTTTTTTCTTTTTTTTTTTTTGTCACCCTGTAGAGTGTGCTACCCGATGCAAAGAGAACAGCCGACAAATCCAGTCCAAGGATTGAATTGGATGGATTGAGAGCGTGACACTAGGAAGATCCAGTTAGAGCTACTACAGGTTTCCCGCTCATTGTAATCCAAGCGACGACCAATTTAATCCCGGGTCACTCAATTTAATCCAAGCGCCATACAATTTAATCCAAGCGCCATACAATTTAATCCCGGGGTCAGTGAATTTAATCCACAATATATATATGCACTTATTTGGTCAGTGGTCGTGTTTTTCGCTTACACATTGGTAACTTAGAACGATTGTTTATATAATTAGGACTTTAGGGGAACAATTGATAATTTTATTACTAATGTGATTACTTTGAGTTACTAGTCCCACTATTGACTATGTTGGTTACTCTTTTTAGAGCGCAGGTCTTAGGCACCCGTTTCCGGCTTGAGTGGCGTCGGCGTCGCCGTCGCCGTCGGCGTAACCACGCGGTGCATGATGGGTAAATTCCCCCGCTAAAATTAGCGGAAAAATTTCCCCGCTAAACCGAGCGGAAATTTTTCCCCGCTAAAGTTAGCGGAAAATTTTCCCCACTAAGTCTAGCAAAACATTTGCCCCGCTAAATCTAGCAAAAAATTTTCCCCGCTAAATTTAGTGGAAAATTTTCCGCGCTAAATATAGTGGAAAGTTTTCCCCGCTATATTTAGCGGAAAATTTCCCCCGCTAAATCTAGCGGAAAATCTTAGCAGCTAGATTTAGCAGAAAATTTGCCCCGCTAAGTCTAGGGGAAAATTATCCCCGCTCTATTTAGCGGAAAATTTTCCCAGCTAAATCTAGCCGACAGTTTTTCCCACTATATTTAAGTCTCCCGGCTAAATCTAGCGGAAAATTTTTCCAGCTAGATTTAGCGGAAAAATTTCCCCGCTAAATCTGGCGAAAAATTTTCCCGCTGTATTTAGGTTTCCCCGCTTAATTTAGCAGAAAAGTTTCCCAGCTATATTAAGCAGAAAATGTTCCCTGCTAAATCTAGCGGAAACTTTTCCCCGCTAAATCTAGCGGAAGATTTTCCCCGCTAAATCTAGTGGAAACTTTTTCCCACTATAATTAGGTTTCCTTGCTAAATGCAGCAAAAAATTTTCCCAGCTAGATTTAGCGGAAAATGTTTCCCGCGAAGTTTAGCGGAAAATTTTCCCCACTAAATCTAGCGGAAAATTTTTCCCACTATATTTAGGTTTCCCTGCTAAATGTAGCAAAAAAATTTCCCAGCTAGATTTAGCGGAAAATTTTCCTCACTAAAACTAGCAGAAAATTTTTCCCACTAAAATTAGCTAAATCTAGCAAAAAGTTTCCCAGCTAGATTTAGCGGAAAATTTTCCCCGCTAAGTCTAGCGGACAATTTTCCCCCTAAATCTAGCGAAAAATATTTCCCACTATATTTAGGTTTCCCTGCTAAATCTAGCAAAAAAATTTCACAGCTAGATTTAGCAGAAAATGTTCCCCGCTAAATCTAGCGGAAACTTTTCCCCGCTAAATTTAGCAAAAAATTTTCCTGCTATATCTAATGGAAAATTTTTCCCTCTATATTTAAGTTTCCCCGCTAAATCTAGCCGAAAATTTTCACTGCTCGGAAATCTTTCCCGCTAAATCTAGCGGAACATTTTTCCTGCTATAATTAAGTTTCCTCGCTAAATCTAGGGGAAACTTTTCCCCGCTAAATTTAGCGAAAAATGTTCCCGATAAATCTAGCGGAAACTTTTTTCGCTATATTTATGTTTTCCCGCTAAATCTAGCGGAAAATGTTCCCAGCTAGATTTAGCGGAAAATGTTCTCACTAAATCTAGCGGAAAATTTTCCCGCTATTTTTAGCGAAGAACTTTTCCCGCTCAATCTAGCGGAAACTTTTTCCCGCTATATTTAGGTTTCCCCGCTAAATCTAGCGGAAAATGTTTCCTGCTATATTTAGCAGAAAAACTTTCCTACTAAATCTAGCGGAAATTTTTCCCCAGTATATTTTAGTTTCCCCGCTAAATCTAGCGGAAAATTTTCCCATCTAGATTTAGCGAAAATTTTTTTTGCTAGATTTAGCGGGGAAACCTTATGCTAGATTTAGCGGGAAAAATTTTCCGCCAGATTTAGCGGGGAAAATTTTCCGCTAGATTTAGCGGGAAAATTTCGCTCTAGATTTTGCGAGGAAATTTTTCCCTTAAATTTAGCGAGGAAAATTTCGCTCTAAAATTAGCGGGGAAAATTTTCTGCCAGTTTCCCGCTAAATTTAGCGGGGAAATTTTTACGCTTGATTTAGCAGGGAAAATTTTCCGATGACTTACAGCGGCAAATTTTCAGCTGAATCTAGCGGGGAAAATTTTCCGCTAGATTTAGTGAGGAAAACTTTCCGCTAGATTTAGCGGGGAAACTTAAATATAGCGGGAAAAATTTTCCATTAGATATAGCAGGAAAATTTTCCGCTAAATTTAGCGGGGAAAATTTTCCGCTAGATTTAGCGGGGAACATTTTCCGCTAGATCTAGCTGGGAAACTTTTTTGCTTGATTTAGCAGGGAAACCTAAATATAGTGGGAAATATTTTCCGCTAGATCTAGGGGGGGAAATTGTCCGCTAGACTTAGCGGGGAAACTTTTCCGCTAAATCTAGCTGGGAAAATTTTTTGCTAGATTTAGCTAATTATAGTGGGAAAAATTTTCTGCTAGTTTTAGTAAGGAAAATTGTCCGCTAAATCTAGCTGGGAAATTTTTTTGGTACATTTAGCAGGGAAACCTAAATATAGTGGAAAAATTTTCCGCTAGATTTAGTGGGGAAAATGTTCCGCTAAACTTCGCGGGGAAAATTTTCCGCTAAATCTAGCTGGGAAAGGATTTTGCTACATTTAGCAGGGAAACATAATTATAGTGGGAAAAAGTTTCCGCTAGATTTAGCGGGGAAAATTTTCCGCTAGATTTAGTGGGGAACATTTTCCACTAAATCTAGCTGGGAAAAGTTTTTGCTACATTTAGCAGGGAAACCTAAATATAGTGGGAAATATTTTCCGCTAGATTTAGGAGGGGGAAATTGTCCGCTAGTCTTAGCGGGGAAAATTTTCCGCTAAATCTAGCTGGGAAATTTTTTGCTAGATTTAGCTAATTATAGTGGGAAAAATTTTCTGCTAGTTTTAGGGAGGAAAATTTTCCGCTAAATCTAGCTGGGAAATTTTTTTGCTATATTTAGCAGGGAAACCTAAATATAGTGGGAAAAATTTTCCGCTAGATTTAGTGGGGAAAATTTTCCACTAAACTTCGCGGGGAAACTTTTCCGCTAAATCTAGCTGGGAAAAGTTTTTGCTACATTTAGAAGGTAAACCTAATTATAGTGGGAACAAGTTTCCGCTAGATGTAGCGGGGAAAATTTTCCGCTAGATTTAGCGGGGAACATTTTCTGTTTAATATAGCTGGGAAATGTTCCTGCTAAATTAAGCGGGGAAACCTAAATACAGCGGGAAAAATTTTGCGCTAGATTCAGCGGGGAAATTTTTCCGCTAAATCTAGCTGGAAAAATTTTCCGCTAGATTTAGCCGGGAAACTTAAATATAGTGGGAAAAGCTGTCCGCTAGATTTAGCTGGAAAAATTTTCCGCTAAATGTAGCGGGGATAATTTTCCGCTAGACTTATCGGGGCAAATTTTCTGCTAAATCTAGCTGGGAAGATTTTCCGCTAGATTTAGCGGGGGAAATTTTCCGCTAAATATAGCGGGGAAAACTTTCCGCTATATTTAGCGCGGAAAATTTTCCACTAATTTTAGCGGGGAAAATTTTCCGCTAACTTTAGCGGGGAAAATTTTCCGCTCGGTTTAGCGGGGAAATTTTTCCGCTAATTTTAGCGGGGGAATTTACCCATCATGCACCGCGTGGTTACGCCGACGGCGACGGCGACGCCGACGCCACTCAAGCCGGAAACGGGTGCCTAAGACCTGCGCTCTAAAAAGAGTAACCAACATAGTCAATAGTTGGACTAGTAACTCAAAGTAATCACATTAGTAATAAAATTATCAATTGTTCCCTAAAAGTCCTAATTATATAAACAATCGTTCTAAGTTACCAAATGTGTAAGCGAAAACACGACCACTGACCAAAATAAGTGCATATATATATTGTGGATTAAATTCACTGACCCCGGGATTAAATTGTATGGCGCTTGGATTAAATTGTATGGCGCTTGAATTAAATTGAGTGACCCCGGGATTAAATTGGTCGTCGCTTGGATTAAAATGAGCGGGAAAACCTGTAGTTCACCGCGAAATTAGACATGCCCCCCCCCCCCCAATAAAAAAGAAAAAAAAGGAAAAAAAGGAAAGCCTATTTTTTTTTTTCAACCTTGAAACAAGTTATCGATGAATGCGACAGCATTTATTGTTGAACACACGGAAACATGTTCGCTACCCCGCTAAATTTAGCGGGGAACGTGAATTGGTGCATAGGTAACGCGAAGTGAATAGATCATACGCGAAATGCAGAGCGTCATCTAGCGGGGTGCTGAAGAACATTATCCGTCTCACTTCGGCGCTGGCAAAGGCCAGGGCTCGGAAGCGTAGTTCTAAATGATCTTTCGCTCGCATAGGGACTCTCGCAGAGAAAACACTTTTGAGAACCAGGCACACGCGCCCGTGCCTTTGACGGAAGTCGAAACCAAATTTCAAGCTGATGTTTACGTCTGCCATGTTAATTGAAGCGAGAGACCAGCGACCGGCTTGACGCAAGAATAGCATAGAACAATATTAACCCTTAGCTCGCAGGTATGGCTGAGGGTCAATGACGGTGAGCAGTGGGCCTTGATTGTTACCAGCAACGCTACGAAATTGACAAACAGCAGAGGAATCTTGTTGTATCAAAAATGGCAGCGCACTGAGGGTTCCCAGACTTTTGAACGATTTCGCATATGGTCTATTCTCTGCTAAAGTTTGTGGTTTACCTGATTTCGCTAAATTTATTGTGGAACCTGACTTGGTGCATAGGTCACGTGAAGTAAGTGTTCTGGTAAATCTGGCGGGGAACCTGAATTGGTGCATAAGTCACGTGAAGTCAATTTTCCGCTAAATTTAGCGGAAGATTGGCTACATTAGAGGCGACATACATAGGCAGAAATATGTGATGAGTAGCTTAAAGGGGCACTGCCAGGTCAAAATTATATTTTGACGTTGAAACGTAAACAAATTGCAAAAATAAACGGTTGAATGACAAGCCGACAGATGGAGTGAGTAGTGAAATCTACTGGTATGAAAGGACCGATCCGATTAGCTCGAGGGAGCTCGAGCGCTGGGATTCTTTGATAGCGACAGCTGGGGATTTTCGTATCTTCAACCCAACCTGACCAGACCCGTTTGAAGAAGTTCTAGAGGGGCAAGAGAAACATGAGTTGTGTATGGCAAGCTCTGTCGGCCTGGTACAAGTACAACTTTAGGATTGTATTCATGTTCCGCTGTCATTAATTTTACGCGCGGCAATATTTGTTTTATTATCTGCAAGGGTTGAAAACGATTCCTGGACATTACCCTCGAAATTCGTAAGTTGGGAACTCAGCATTTGTGAAGTAAGAAAACAATTTCATAAGCCGAATTTGGAGTTCCCGCGTGATCCGCGCCAATGAAGTGATGTCAAAGATTGAGTCGTCCTGCAACTCAAGTTTCTCTCACGCCTACGAACCTTCCCGACCCGAAATGTCGTATTCGCCCGCGTACATAGAAAAACCGCTCTTCTCTGTGCGTGCCGCCTGTCACTCTGAGCAGACAACGCTTCACTTTCGACTTTGAAGTTTTTTCAGGGCGCTTTCAACGATATCAAATTCTTTGAAACGGTGCAAGATCGAAGAGAAGGCTCAGTGGACATTTGTGAGCGACGTGAGGGGCCACGTCGCGCCGGTTGTGCGTGAAAGGCTACCCCGGCGGAGTCACAACCAATACTACGGCACAAAGACACCAAACCCAATTGTTCTGACCATTCGACGATTTGCTTTTCGACGTTCGAGAGGTCGTGGGAAACCTAAAAAAAATCGTCCGAATCACCGACTCACCGATCATCCTCAGTGCTACATATGCCGAGCGCCGGGAAGGCGCCAGGTTTTCCGAGGGAGGACAAAAGGTCTGGAGGCGACATCACTCCGAATGAGGCGACATCACTCCGAATGATAATAAAGTTAGGAAACAGGCGAGCTGGTTTAGGTTGCACATCAATAAAACCGGGGACGACGGAAAGTAGGGGGACAGGACACAGGTCTTCCTTCGAATCACTCTGAACTTTGAATTTCGGTATTTCAAAAAGAAGGGCCGTAGTGCGTTCGCAATTGCATTAAAAACATGTTTTACGCATGCCGTAAATAAATATTATAGAAATGTGGCTTACAAAGCTTCTAAATTTCACACTCGATTATGTCACAAAAAAAGAAGAAGCGAGGAGGTGAGAAAGGGGAGAGAAAAACGGCAAAGGTAAAAAGGCCCGCGCCTTTGGGGAAATTATTTTTCGCGTTGTGGTATTTTCTTTTTTTGTGCGTTTATGGCTACAATTTTCATCGTTTTAGGCACAAAAGAAAAACACACGAAAAAAACGACCTTTGGGGTGAGCAGATCACAGCAACGCTATTGATGTGCCAAGCAGCCGCAACTGCGCTTTGAAAATAGCGCTTAAGTCCCGCTTCTTTCCCGGCGCATTCGGTGGGAAAAGAGAATCGTGACTTTAAGGGGTCATTCCTTGTCAAACGTCCCAGACGTTGCGCTCGACCACCTTCGATTTGTAAAAAAAATTCATGGCCTTTTGCCGCAATGTCCGTAACCATGCCCTGGAATATGTTTGACGAAAACAAAATGTTTGATGACGTGAGCGCGGTTTTAATTTTTTAAAACAGCGTGAAACTACGCATTACTCAATAATTGATGAAAATTCAGACTTCATTGAAACACCCAACAATATATATTTTTTTTTAATTTCCACGGCTTTTGACTTACAATGTGATGTGGCTTGTGCAGTTGTGTTTGATTTAAACATAAAAAACTATTTTTTTTTTAAATTATAGCATATTTGTTTATTTATAAAAAATATCTAATCGCTCCCGGGACCTAATATAACTTTTTACCAGCTGCCCTGCAGGCATATAATCTACAAAAACAAAATAATAAAACCGCTCAACTAAATACTTTGCAGTAAACAAAACCCTGAAGTTGTCAAAAAGTGCGTTTTGACGCATCAACTGCCGTTTCTTTCACCCTGAGGTGGTCCAAGTAAAAATACAAACAATGGTCGGTTTGGAAAAACAATTGATTGTATTTTTATTCTGAAAGTTTAATTAAAGTGATTTTTGTTTAAAGCAAGAAAACAATTTTTGAATTTAAACTCTCGCACCACAACCCTGTGTCGCTTCTTAACGCCTCTTCGCCGCACAGCACGTCACCGGCGACGATAGCTGACACGAGTAGGTCCGAAGAAAGAACGGAGTTTGCTGCCTGGTCCGTCTTTCCGGCTGCAAGAGAAAAAACGGTGGGTATCGTGTAATAGTCGGAGGTGCCGCCGGTGTGTAGCCATAGCAGACCCGTTGTGCCCTTTGTACCCGAGGGCGGCTCCTCACACTCCAAAACGCAATAGCTAATACGGGCGGCCTCAGCTGACGTGGACTTCTCCTATTCAGCGACGCAAGATTTTGCCGTTTCAAAGCCATTTTAAACACAAACGAGGCGGGAGCCTCCAACGGCGCGCATTCGTTAACACTACATCGCCTCGTCGTTTGAGATCGCTCCTTCAAGGGGCTTTTGTGTTGCTGTTTACATCTGTCCTGACGTTGACAAGAGAGAGTGATTACGATGTGTACGTAAGATACAGCTAGCTTACTAGTGGATGCTCTGACCTGGCAGCGCTAAGCATTTGCTGATATCAAGACAGTGGAAGACCACACTGCCGCGCAAAACGGTCAAAATAGGAAAAGCTATAAAGTAACAAAAGTGGAAAAAAGCCTCTTCCTACAAAGATGTGCCAGACAACTCGAGGTCCTGCTGTCTACCTGCGTGCGCACACCGTGACACCGTCGCACGCTTTGCCGTTCTCGACGGTGTCGTGCTGTTCAGAGAAGAGGCGCAAGGAACTACGCCAGGTTGCGGCGCGAAAGCTCAACTTCAAAATGTTTTTTTTTTCTCTATAGAACAAAATTATTTTAATCAAACTTTCAAGAACAAAACGCAATAAACCCTTCGTAAATGTCACCATGTTTCGTATTTTTCTTTCGGCCACCTCAAGGCAGAATTGACGGCTCTTTAAACGACAAATTGACAAATTTGTCAATTAACAAATTTGGACACATTTAGTTGTTTTTTTTTTTTTTCTGCAAGATATTTAGTTGTACGGCCTGAAAGCTTCTTTGGTGTACAGTATACATAAAGGGCTGTCAAGAAAGTTTACAGTCGGTTGCAGCTAAAAAAAAAATTGTAACAAAACTAAAAAGAAATCTAAAATGCTCATATATTCCTCATTTGTTAAAACTGCTTCGAGCATACCGAATTCCATGATCCTGATTACATAGAAATCCAAATACCGTATGGTTTTCAGGCAAAAATATTCCAGTGTTTCATTACAAAATATTACTTTTCATCAATTATTAAATGACTCGTAGTTTCCCTCCCTTTTACGAGGTCAAACCGCCATCACCCAATGAAATTTGTTTTTCATTAAAACAATAAGTTGGAGAGGCACCACAAACATTACGGTGAAGAGACATTAATTTAATTTTTGGAATCAGAGGTGACCGTGGGACCTTTGGCATGGCATGAAGAAGTCCACGTAGCCTGATGCCGCCCGTCGTTTAGGTATCCCGTTTCGAGCCGCCCTCGGGTAAAAAGGGCACAACGGGCCTGCTATGGCTAAGCGCTGGCGGCACCCTCGATTATTACACGATACCTACCCTTTTTTTCCCTTGCAGCCGGAACGACGTACAAGGGGAAGCGGCAGCAAACTCCGTTCTTTCTATGGACCAAATTGTATCAGCTATCGTCGCATGTGGCGTGCTGCGCGGCTAAGAGGCGTTAAGAAGCGACGCCGGGTTGTTGTGCGAGAGTTCAACTTCAAATAAATTGTTTTCTCGCTTTATACAAAAATTGCTTTGATTAAACTTACAGAATCAAAAGATTATCGATTTTTGTTCTAAACTCACTATATTTTGTATTTCTAATTCGGCTACCTCAGGGTGAAATAAACGGCTGTTTATGCGTCAAAACGCACTTTTTTTGCAAATTCAGGATTTTTGTTTACTGCGAGATATTTCATTGAGCGGTTTTAAACGTTTTTATAGATTATATACCTGCAGGGAAGCCGGTAAAAAGTTCTACTATTTCTAGGGAGTAGTTAGATATTTTTTTTAATAAATAAAAGAAAAATGCCAGAATTTGCAAAAAAAAAAAAATTTTTAAATATTTAGATTAAACAAAACTGCACAAGCCCAACCACATTGTAAGTCGAAAGCCGTGCAATATTAAGAAAAACGATATTGTTGGGTGTTTTATTAAAAAGCTGGCTTTTCATCAATTATTGTGTGATGCACAGTTTCACGCTGTTTTTAAAAGTTAAAAACGCGCTCACATCATCAAACCATTTTTTCGTCATAAATATTTTAGGGGATGGCTACAAACATTGCGGCAAAAAGCCATGATTGTTTTTTTGTTTTTTTTTAAATCGAAGGTGGTCGAGCGCAACGTCTGGGACGTTTAACATGGAATGACCCTATGGAGATATCTCGACATTTCCACGCCTTCCGCAAGCCTTACCCAAAACAACCAAAGCCTCTACGCACGTTGCCTGGCAGGAGGTACGCACAATTGGCAGTTGATACCTCTGGGTATTACGTCACACCCAGCCGCTAGTTTCTCTGTGTTTCTCGCGTCTAGTGATACGTTCGGGTTAAATTCTTGTGACATCCGAATTGACGGTACCAAAATAAACATTATTTTACCTCTCACTCGTTTTTTTTTTCAATTATTTTTTTAAGTTTTTTCTTAAGCCGTCAGCTACTATAGATATAACACAGGATTAAACCCCACTTTTTCTTATTAAGAAAATCACCCTCAATCAGCACGTTGAAACATGGTTGCCCCTCATTTGTGATATAACCGAAACCTTAAGTTTCTGAATTTTGTTTAAATGGAGCTGTAAAAGTTCTGGTAAAGACGGCTGGTTTCTCGATTGGCCGGGCGACGGTCGTCTTGTCTGGCAGCATGTATGGTGCTCCCCCCCCCCTCCCCCCCCCCCCCCCCGCCCCACGGTCGTTTGGTGTGGTTTCCTTTATTTAAGGAGGGTCCGCGTGGGCCTTTCCGCCGACGTGGCCCCCCTGGAAGGCGCCTTCCTGTGTTTCTCCCATCGAGATGACCCTTCGGGAAGGGATGATGTTTTTCCTTGGAATCCGGAGGCTTGCGCATTATACGGGGCTTCATGGGTTTTAACCTGGGGGTTCCGGAGAGGCGCCGCTGCGTCTGCAACGGGATGCACGGACGAAGTTACGGAGCTGTCGGCTGTAGTCCGTTGGAAAGTTAACGAATGTGTGTCGACGCCCTTCCCAACTATTGGATAGTGGATGTCACGTGGCTCCAGCAAAACTTTTAAATGATTGGTTGATCCCCACCTGAGAGTGAGGAGGTAAGCGCCCTTAAAAGCCCGTGACTGGGGAGACAGAGAACCTTTTTTTGGCTCGGACCTGGACCCATTTGGAGGACGGCGAATTTCCATTGCTTTGTATATACTGTGTACAATAGCTCGTAACCTCTACATAAACGGTTTAGACGAATTCTTCCGGCATCCGTCGCACTTTTCTGATCACCCACCGAACAAGGCTTATTAAACGATTGACCCCGCAAGACATCGCTGGGCAGTCATCGTCTATTTCCCCAAGGGACAAATCTTTACTGAAGCTGTACGTTAAAAGTTCACAGCGGAAAACATATTACAAAGTACACATTCGACGAATGTTCAGCTCCATGAAAGTAGACGGTATTTTTGTTCTTCGTGTATTTAGCAGTGAAAGCGTGGGCGACTCATCTAATTTCAACGTGGCAACGCAAGCATCATGGCACTCAAATAGAATATGCCTGTGAGAAGAAGAATTTGTCGTTTGTTTACCACGAAAAGGAACTGCGGTGAGTTAAGAGCTGCGACTTTGTCTTGATGCCAAGCCAATGGTATGTATAAGACGTGAAGCATTTGAAACTTCGCCCGATTTAGATCGATAGGTTATCTCCCTTATAAACACTTTTTCAAAAGCTCTGAGTTAAAATGGCTTTGAGCGGAGCTACACATTATGTGCACTCATGAGACGACAATAAAGGCCGGTGTTTAATCATAAAACTTTACTGATTGCTTTTATATTAATTAAGAGAATGGTAAATTAAACTTTTTTGCCTCGAACCACAATTACAATTGTCCCATTAGGCACACCGACATGTGCATAATATTGGCACGATGAATCGGAACACGATTTTTGTTTTTCTTCTCGCAAATGTTCTCAGGAGTTCAATCTACACACCGTCGGCTGTATACGAATTGTGATTATAAGCGGAATTACTGTATACACTATGAGCTAAAACTAAAAGGACAGACGTGCGCCTGAAGAAAATGGCACGTACAAAGGTTCAAGTGACCGAGTACCTTGGCTCTCGTCGATTTGAGCTCCCATCGATCTTAGGGATTTTTGGCGCTTCCTTTAGAAGACCCCACAAGAGGGTTGACCACCTTCGGACTGACTCTTGAGCTTCTTTTAACACCGGTCGACTGCTTCTGGGGTCTTACCTTTGGTAGACAAAAAGTCCTGAAAGAACGGGAGTGAAAGTCTATCCGATTAGGGCAATAGAGGTGGTCTGGGGTCGTGGGGAAAAAATCGGCAGTGAGGTACGCTTTAGGGGCAACCTAATCCTATTGTGATACCCGGCTGTTCGGGGTCTCGGTCTTTCACCGACGAGCGGACATCTTCTATTTACCGACACTGCCGTGTTTAGGGAGTTCACTCTCGCCTTCTTTGAGGGTTTAGTCGCAGGGAGAGCGCTACAAATGCGATTGAAGGAAAGCATGCCTACTGGCATCGAGGACCTCCAGCCGGTGGTGGGTTTTAGGCTGCGCAGAAGGAAATACAACATAGTAACACACTGGAGAAAAAAAGAGAGAGAGAGTAGTGCCGTTCGAACAAGATCAGTTGTTTTCGTTTTTTAAAATTATGTTTAAAATGGCGTCATCTAGACTCTGTCAGGGTATATGGATGAGTGATTCTTACCAATTGACTTAAAATTAAATCACGGCTGCATATCGTACTTAGAAATAAGAGTACAGATGAATTGAGTGCGAGTGATGGAGAACCAGGTCAGCTAGTCGTACGCATCATCCTTTTGAATGTTGACAACTACTTGAGTGAAGATATATGAATCTGTACATTTAATAAAGCCTAAATATAAGCAAAAGAATAATGCAGTGCTAGTATGTTACAGTGCTAGCCATTTTCTGACTCGGGAAGCTATTCTTTGACGAATGCCTGCCCATAAAGCCATGAGGTGCATGCTCCAGCCGGTATCGAAAAGAGCTGAGTTGCTAGGCGCAGGAAAGCGGTATTGCTGTTCATAGACTTGTTATTTATTTCCGAGTGGTTGATGCTTGAGAGGATATAGCAAAGCGAGACGCTACTAAGAAAAACTATCGAAATAATGCTCCAAACTGGTCCAGCTATTAACCACTCTAGTGACTCATCCCTCTATTAAGCATAATACTATTCCTGAAATAGCCTCCTTGTATTACGGGAGGATGTCTTATTACCCCTTATTGTGCTGGTACAATGACTACGGAAGTTATATCTTAATTGTCCTATTTATTATCTTTTAGGCTGAAGGAGTTACGAACGACTACATATTTGTTTAATTCACATAATTATTACAAAAGGCGAAACAATTTCTGATCTGCCAAGCAGAAATCACGTGTACCCTAAAATAATAAAATAAAATGCTGTCGTTTGTATTGAAATGCTTTTTTTGTATTATTGCTTAAATTTCTAGAACTGATTTTTTATGAGATAATAAAAATGAGAGTAAATATGACAATAAGAAATCCGCCTTAATTTTTTTATGCTGAAACAAAAAGTTGACTTATTACGGCAATTTCTAAGCACCATGATCGCAAGAAAAAGCAAACAAATAAGAAACAAAAGCTGTGAGCATTGCATTTCGACGGATAGTATGCAATTGAGGCTGGATATGGGAAACTCTAGTGAAAATCGATAGCCTGTGCACGATCGTTCATTGCACGGAGCAAGATCTTGAACAAATAACGTGCTCGCTGCGGTTCGAAAATATCAACACGCCACGTCTTCGCAGCTGCTACCCCGGAATCTGGCAGGCGAGATCGATCGCAATCGAGTTACATTTTCTTTGTCGTCTATTTACAACATCGAAGTTAGATTTGAGATTATGGGCTACTTGACCAGCCGTCTATTTATTAACAGGTTTATGATACCCAATCATTACGTTAGGTGGGAAAGTTGTGACGTACAGGCGAATACTGGACTTCGAAAGATATATTACGAGACTTACTTGATCATTTATTTAATTTTAGTTTATAGCATAGTTGAAATAATAACTGTACTTCAATTACACTATAAGAAAAGTTCCGTGTCAGCATTTTGTACACCTGAAGGACTTATATATATATATATATATATATATATTTAAAAGAATATATAAATCTATATATATATATATATAGATTTATATATTCTTTTAAATATCATTGCTGAGTATTACCAATTTCAGTGCCACATTGACCAACCGACAAGCGTAGCAAAGGGTTCGTTTTTTGTTTTGTTTTTATATAGCAGTAACGCGCGTTCTTTCAAGACGGGGACAATGCTTCGCTGTTTGGTGCTGGAGTGTATCAGTGAACCGCAAAGTTTACGAGGTTGAACAAAAAGCTGTCGCTGCCGTATACGAGGGTCATTCCTGAGTTCGATCTCAGCTACCACCCGTAAGCATTGAACTTGCGTGCCGTGGTGCAATCCCAACCGTCTAATGCACGTTAAAGTCTCCAGGTTAGCAGCCGCATTGCACTGGCTCAATAGTTCATCTACAGCCGACTCAACGGCTTCCCACCGGAGTCGACTAAGTTCCTGTTGTCTGAACATGCAGACGACACGGCTACTTTTATGTGATCGACGATTATTCGTTTTGCAGCTGTACATGCCACGTTTCGAGGTAGATACGGAACGTTGATTTATGCCGAGAGGTCGGTACGCTGCTGGCGCATCGCTATCAACAATAACTGTAGGCGTTTTTTATGCCAAACTATACTCCGTCTCAGTTTTAAGTCTGACCGCGCCTTATGCCGCGATCCTATGGAGCCAACTATGCAGTGTAAGAAGTGCATGGTCACGAAGCTCACCATCTTTGTGCGTTTGCTATCGTTAACTAAACCAATCACACACGCCGGCGTTCTGCATTCTAGAGCGTTCGACGAGTGCAGTGGACACAAAGGATGCTTGTCTGCACGGCGCTCGTCGAACGTTTTCGAATGCAAAAGCCGAACGCTGGAAGCGTTCGGCTTTTGGCAGACAAAGGCAAGATAGCGTTAGGTCATAGCCCTGGGAGTTCGACGACGGAGCCATACAGTGCCCGGTCGCAGATTTGGAGCGCGAGGATCTGGTAGCCCAGAGCATCAAAGAGCCAGTTCTCCGGAAACCTGGACGTCAGCGCACAGCTTTTGCAGCGGCGACGACCTGAAACACACCTGTTTGCTCGGGAGAAGAGTGTTTCGGCGTCTCGCCGCAGCGGGGCGCCAGTCACGTGGCTCTCCTCTCACCCGTTGTGTACCGCTCCACCTATTCTATTTCTGGGGCGGCTTCTCGTTGCGATCTGTCAGGCTTTGTAAGTATATAGGAGGCTATGGTTAGGTCTACCCACTTATCGTTCCAATCAGAGCATGGCGTTCTGACGTTCTCGCGTGCTCTCGTCTCTTCTCCCTCGGTTTCTCGGCGCATAGAGCCATAGGGTAGCTTGAGAAAGCCATTAGTCGAGATAATAAAACCGGAGACAGGAAAAACAAAAGGACCTTCACAACACTGTTTCCGGGTTTATTACTTTGCCTAGTGTTCACCTGCTCACCTGTGTCCTCGATCCTCTTTCGGTTAGCAGCAGTCATCCGTTTATTTCATCAATGATGTCTCGCACACCGGAAGTTTCACAATGGGCGCTATGCGACACGAATGTTTATTTAATGAATAGAGGGAGAGTTTCAAACAAATGTTTCAACATTACAGACACACTGTTTACTAAATCCTTTGGAATTTAAATACAGACATAAAACGCCGCCTTGAATGCAATTATAGGTTCAGATTCACTTACTTTTGTATTTCCTAAAAAATCTTTACAGCATACATTTTAAGCATAACGTTAATTGAATGTGATTAGAATAAAAAAGTTCTTTCAATTTTTTTTAGTCAATTTTTGATATCTAGAATGCACTAATGTCTCGCTTTATTCGTATAATACATGGAACTAGCGTGATATCAAATTTTATCCTGAAATATATATTTCAGAAGGGGCGCAGTATTGCCCACGATACATTAGATATGGGATATATACATTTTTAGCAATGTTTATATAGATTGAACCGCAAGATTTGGAAAGGCAGTAGTTTAGGTTTCTCAGCGAGCGATACAACTAAGAAACGGCCAAAGAAGAAAAAAACAAAAAAAAACTGATTTTTTTATGTTGTTGAGCACTGCAGGTTATTTGTTCACTTAGTTGGACCGTGCTCACAAGATACCCATTTGCTTGTGCGCACAGTGTGCTTCAGTTTTTCTGCAAAATAACTTATATCTAAAAGAATTCATCTATGTGAAATGAAGAAAGAAGCGAACGTGTTTGACGGCTTTGAATCACTGATACCCTGCTTGCCGAGAAGCATGCTTTACAAGGTACGTTATCCGTGTTTCAGTTCGTATCAGCTCTTTTAGTATGACTCTCGCGCTTTATTAGGGTAATTTTTAAAGAGAGGCCGAATCGAAATTTGGAGTTCACAAAACAAGGCTGGACGGACGCTAAAAAAGCAAGAAAACAGAAACAAAATCAATCTTACAGCGATATCTCTAACGGATGGCCGTATTTTTCCAAACAAAGTGCGCGATTGAACACGGCCGACGAGGCCGACGAGACATGTAACGTCACGATTCTCCTTCCTTTTGCTCTTCGCTTCGTCCCCTCGAGCCAACTCCAGCAGTTGAACCGAAGCGAGGAGGAGAGAAGCGAAGTTGCTTCCCCTTACTCTCAATGGCTCGAAGAGACTAGTGACGTCACATCCCTCGCTTAATCGCGTCCTTTTCCAAAAATGCGGCGATCCGTTTGAGATATCGATGCATGCGTGATATTTCGGAGTTCGTAGTGTCCTATTCAACACATCTGCAACCTTATTTTGCGTAATACAAATTTTTGTTCAGCATCCCTTTGCGGTGAAGGATGGTCAGAAGCGAGGCCGCGGGACAGAGAAGGGGGCGAGAGAGGTGGGATACGAAGGGCAGTTTCGCGTTTCCCGTGTTGGCACTTCTTCCCTGCATTGCGGACAATACTGCACGTATGAAAATGTTTCGACCACAAACAGTGTTGCTGTGTCCACGTAGGAGTTGGAGCATTACGACGGCAGCGTCACATGGGTTCCCCCATCGTCGCACATCTAGGGGTTGCTACACAAATCTTTTACGGAAAAGCATTAATTAACGAAAATGCTGGGATGCCATGAAGTAAACGGGTGTAGGGGAAATATTATTTTAATACAATTTATAGCGAGCTTTACCCAAGTTTCGAAGGAAGTGTGAAATACAGCAATTAAACAAAAATATTGCAAAAAGCAAAACGAAAGGAGAAAAAATGAGGGGAGGGTGTGGTACGAACGTCTACTAGCGCTAGAACAATTTTTACTCGCGCGCAAAGCGGATGTTTCGTCGAAACGTACCCTCTAAAATGCCTGCGCGTTTACTTACCCGGAAAACACTCGAAGAGCCGATCTCTGCGCTCTACGAAATCAGCTCAGCGAATGATGAGGCGGAACATCCGTTTAGACCTAAAAATGAAGTTTGCTCTGTGGCATTACGCAATGCAAGCACGACGCTTTGCATTGCGTAATGTCACAGCGCAGACTTAATTTTGAGGTCTAATCGGATGTTCCGCCTCATCATTCGCTGAGCTGATTTCGTAGAGCGCAGAGATCGGCTCTTTGAGTGTTTTGCGGATAAGTAGACACTGGGGCCTTTCTTAGAGTGTAGTGGAAGTCAGCACACACCGCAAGGTGTGTGCTGACTTCTACTATACTGAATTTTGGAACGTGGACGGCCGCACTTTTGCTTTTGGTGGCCTCTTGAGCAAGTATTTTCCACGATTTCACGTGTGGTGTGGTAGCTCGAGAATTCCATGCAACTCAAACGAGCAAATAGAAAGAAAACAAGAAAAAAAAAAAGACCAGAGGGACGGATAAAGTAAAATAAAAGGAAAAGGAGAGAGAGTGAAAAAAAGAGAAATGGCGAGTTAACAATACCTCGAGTTGGGGGAAGGACGAGAGCAGCGCGTGTGCACTCAAGACGGCTACAAGTCCGTTCCTTCGAGATAGCGTCTTTGATGTTGGGAAGTTGACGCGCTAAGTTGTGAAGTGCTCCTGCGGTGCCTGTGTACTGACTACGCACTTGCCAGACAAACCCTGTCTGATTATGTGTGTTCGTTTATTAGGCGAGGTTCGTGTTATGACTGGAATAAATTTGAAATTTAGGCAAAATAGTTTTGGGAAACAAAAATTTGTTGAGGAAAATTTTGACCGATAAAGCTTCGTTTTTTTTTAACATGAAACAATTTTAGGCTTTAACCGCGAACGATTTTAGACTCTAAGCGTTACCGCGAATTTCCCCGCTATCTTTAGCGCAGAAAATGACGTCACATGGCTTCATGTCACCAGACCTATACACAAATTCAGTTTCGCCGCTAAATGTAACAGAAAAATATGGGGCTGGTCATCAACTAAACGTTTTATCTCGATTAATTGGCACCTTTTAATCGATTAATTGATCGATTGATCGGTGGTACTGACTTATAATTTGCACCTAATAAAACATATATTTTTATCTTTAGCAATTTCTTTCACTTTAGAAATAGCGCAATGACACACATATTCAACTGAAATTAAAATTGGATGTGCAGCTCCAGTCCAGTCCAGAGATACACACTAATTGTTATGCAGGCTGCAAAAAAAAGTTTTTTTTTTTTAATTTTTTAGCAGAAGGGTGTTTCTTTGCTTGTTGACGATCACCAGCGCTGCGCTGAACAGGCGCTCGCATGGAGTCCAGGTGGCCGGTACACAGATCACCTCCTTTAGGATGGGCAGTCCGAGAAGAATGAAGCCCTGCAATCGCAACCACTGAAGGGGGTCCAGTTAATCGTCCGTCACTTCTGACATCGAACGATACAGCGACACTTGGCAGAAGACGGTGGCCTACTCCCTGTCCTTTGATAAAATGAGCTTTCTTTTTTTGTCCGGGATACGTTTATTGGTATCCGACGACGACATGCATGTGAGTTGAGAAAGCCTTGCTCAAACATGTTCTCGGCGATTTTTTTCGATGCATGCGAGGCTCTAGAATTGTTCGACACACGTCGCCATCTCGTAGTCCTTGTAGTGCGACCACGCGCGAAGTCTCTCATTGATGGAGTCCACTAGCCTGGCCTGAAAGCGGCAGATGAATCGGGGTGGCAATGCAAGAATAAGTAACAGTGGCGTAGGGTGCGCTGGAGACTTTTCTTCGCACCCTTGCAAAGTGTATAATTAGTTTAGACTTAGCATTGATCAGGTGTCCTATAGCCCTATCAATTGTAGGCGAAGGCATTTCGAAAAAGGTTGAAAGACGTGTAAACGGCGACTTTCTCCGAATTTGCGAGTAGAGTATAACAGAACCAAGGAAAGCTTATTTTATGTATCTATTTTTTTGGGGGTTATTCAGCCGTGGTCACTCTACTGAAAGTGCAAACAGCGCCACCCCTATGCGTAGACCTGGACAGTTTCAGCTATCATAGAATCAGCGGTGAAGTCCTGCGCCATTCAGCATCAGTGACGGCGCGAGATGATTCCGGTGCGGGTTTTCGAAAAGACTCATTTCATCTCAATGACGTGCATACCTTGTCATATTGTGAGCTGCAAGGTGGCTTGTTAAGTTAAGTGTCGAAACACAATGATGAGAAAGGTGACTCAGGCGAGATAAATTTTCTTTAGACTCCACCGGAGACATTGGAGTACGGCACCTGGAGGTGGGTTGAGAAAGATTGACCCTTTTCTGAAATGCTTAGGCGACGGTGTGGCAATGCTTCACAGGTCAGCCCCATCCGGTATGCCTCGATATTCTTCTGCCCGAAACGGGTGAGCCAACATCCTACTACAGGGACGTCGTGGCTGCGAAGTTTGAACCGGAAAATAACGTTCAGCCTATACTTCGAGACCTGGACTGCTGATTGTAGGAGTCTGCGTCTTAGTGTGAAACATCTCGGGCCTAACAACGGGTACCGATAATCTGTGTCCAAGGCCCGGCGACTTAAGTGAAACGTTGGCGGATTTTTTGACTTTCTGAACCCAAAATTGGTATGTTAAGAAGGAAGAAATCACCTTCTGTCGATGTCTTTTATTTTATTTCATTTATTGGTATCCTCAGTGCCCAAAAGCATTACAAAGAGGGTGAGATTTTAACGTACAAGTTCATAAAACACTAAAATCACGAATTCAGTTCTATTAGTAAGGATACAGTATTTTTAACATCAAAAGGGAATTCCAGTCAACAGACGTACGATGTATGAATCATCTGTAGTGGGTAATAGTGTGACACTGGGGAATTTTGACTTTATGTATGTGATCACTGCGCGATGATATGTAGAATGGTTCCAGTAAGAGCTCACTCCTAAAAAATAGGTTGTGAAAACTTTTATATTGAAATAGACAAAAACGACAAAACATTCGGCGTAAAGAAAGAGTAGGCAATGATCGTCTATTTGTCTTGGAGATTACGCTTGATGTAGGATAATAATTAGAAAGAATGAAACGCACGGACATATTCTGGACAGCTTCCAAGGTGCCGACAAGACTCTCAGTGTTAGGATCCCAAACAGCATAAGCGTACTCATGTTTTGGCCGGAGTAGTGTTCAATAGAAACAAAAATCCAAGGTCAAGGAAGTTATGACAAAATTACGTTTTAGATGGCCAAGCATGCGGTTGGCATTGCAAATGACATGGTGAACGTGCGATTTCCATGTGAGGATAGATGTGATGTGAACGCCGAGATATTTGGAAGTGTCAGCCTGCTCTAAGGACATATTTTAAGAATATAGAAAGGATGATTGTTTAATCGCCTGGAAATTATCATGTATTTACATTTCTTAATGTTTAATGACATGTGCCAAATGCTACAACATTGTGATATGGAATCTAGTTAATTTTGAAAAAGTAAGATGTCAGAACTCTTAGCTATTTTACGGTATAAAACAAAATCATCTGCCAATAAACAAATAGAAGAGCTGACATTCAATGGTAAATCATTATTGTAAATAAGAAAGAGCTAAGGGACAAGCACAGATCCCTGAGGTACACCTGACGTTATTGAAGTTTCGGACGAGTCAGTATTATAACAATTTACAAACTGTGAACGATCAGTCAGATATGACCGAATGCACGAAAGGACATTTTGTTCAATATTAGGTTTGTCAAGCTTAAAGAGAAGACGCTTAATAGAGTCTCTGTCAAACGCCTTAGAGAAGTCCAGAAAAACAATCAATCCGTGAAACACGATTTAGAACTTGATGGAAATCCTTTGTTAGTTTAACAAGTTGCGTCTCGTGTAAAAATGAGTTTCTAAAACCGTGTTGATTAACGTTGAAGAATGAACTATATTCAATAAATATAACCATATTAGAATAAATTACATGCTCCATTGTTTTACAACAAATACTGGGGGTCAAATGAGGGAAAGTGTTTGTCTTCATTCTTGTGTAGTGGAATCACCTCTCCAGTTTTTGATTCGTCTGGAAGCTGACCTAGTGGAAGGTATCGCTCAAATAGTTTAGACAATATGATTGATGAATATTTTTTGGTATTCCTTAGAAACTTTGAATTCACATTATCAACTCAGAGAACGAATATTGTTTAGTTGATTATATAATTTTTCAAATTCCGTCTCTATCAATTACAATTGGATCCATGGGAAAACAATTGCTGTAGCTTAGCTCGGCTATGCTAGAATATACGTAGCGTGAGCGGTCGGGCACGTCGCTCAGCCTCCTGGCGACTCCGCTTTGCTAGACGTTCCTCCCTTTGCTCCGGTGTCTCCGCAGCACGTTTAGCCTTCTTCTTTTCGTTCTTCCTACGCTCAACCGCTAAGTGCCAGGCACCTACTTCGGGATCCGATGAGTTAAGCTTCTCCGCTCTTCTGCGCCGCTGAGGAGCAATTCCGCTCTCCTTCGCCATGGCTATACCTCACTGGCAAACGCCCCGCTATATGTATACCCCCACAGATACCTCTGCGCATGTGCACAAAAGGAGAGGCGCTATCAAGCGGCTCCGGTGCAGCGTCAGACTTGGCTACTGCGCAACGGAGGCGCACAGCTGGGCACGCGGCGGCGCCAGTGCGTCTGCCGTGGCTATGACGTCACTCCTCTGAAATGCGCAGACCGACGAGGCGCGCGCGGCGGCGGCGGCTCCGGCGCGCCAGCTGTACGCCGCGTGACGTCACTGCTCATCGCGCATGCGAAGCCCGGCTCTCCTGGAGCCACGCGAAACTGCTCAACCTCAGCCAGTGTAGCTCACGCTACAAACGTCATATGAAGAAAATGATAGACGAAGTGTACCAGTAACATTGTTAAACATGCTAGAAAACAAGTCATTAAGAATAGTCGAACACAATGTATAGGAAATCATTTCAGCCGAATCTTTTTTACGTGAAAGTCAATGCTCATACCTCCAAATTGGTTTAGGTATATTGATTAGCATAGATGGGAGGAAATCATTAAAAAAAGTAATAGCTACCCTCCCGACTCCATTTTTGTATTCATTGGCGGCGAGGTTATAACTTTGCTAGTATTCCTCCGAGTCATTGCGCCTTTCGTTTCTGAAGAAGCGTTTATTATTATTTGAGAGCCTTCGTATTTGAGATGTGAACGACACTAAGTGAATGTTTGTTATAATTGAGCGAAATGAAATGTGCTCATTGAACAAAGTACTTGCTTTCTTTTTACATAAATCCCAATTGGAGTGAACGGAACGCTCGCAAAACGCTGGCAAAAAAGAACAGCAATGACCTATTATTCGCTACATAGTTGGCCATTTTGTAATCCCGAATTTGTTTGACCTGTTTCGTATTCAGGTACACAGGATTAAAAAAAAAAAAAAAACTGAAGCAAAGAGTGATCACTAAGTCCTGAAAAGTATAAAATATCAGAAATTAAATCATGTCTGTCACTCAGTATCAGGTCGAGCACGTTCGTCAAAGAGTGTGTTGTTCTGGTTCGAATTCTTACAATTGGTGAAAGGATTAAAGTCAGAATAGAGATCTAAAAACTGGTTACATTCGGTTGAGGGGGGCTTCAATGAAGAGCTTAAATCAGACCAGATGTTGCTAGGATAATTAAGGTTGCCAATGAGAAAAATGGGTATGTTTGGAAAGAGAACACTGGCAAGGTTAATTGCATCATAAAGTATGCTCAACAAAAGTATTTGATCGTGCAGGAGGACGATAGTCACATCCTAGTATTAGCTTTTTTTGTCCGATGAAAATATATTATTTATAATAATAATATATTATTTCGAGATCAGGTTTTATGTTTAAATATAAAAAAAGAATTAAGTTCAGGCACAGCTGCAATGAAAACTTCCACACCAGAACGCTCCTTACGGTCATTGAGGTAAATATTAAAACTTTTAGTACAATAAAATATTTCGGAATTTTCAATTTGAGAGTAAAGCAAAGTTTCAGTTAGTACAACCAAACCAGTATCACAAGAATCATGTGTTTTTTATGTGTTGTTCCTGTCACTTTTTGTTTTGCTATGGCCGAGGTTTGTGTGGTGCCTGCGGGAAAGAAAGCACGGCAGTAACAACAAAAAACAGCGTTTCATTAGTACTTCTAGCTAGTGAAACTTCATGGTCATTGTTCCTGCGCACATTGCAATTTTCATATCTAATCGCAAAAAAAAAACGATTAACCGAATAAAACAAATTACTGATGTTTACGGTTCTCTGTATGCGAAATAAGAGCGCAGGTCTTGAGGTATGTTGATTTTGTGATATACCGTCTTAAAAAATAAAAAAAAAAATTATATTAGATTGTTTTTTTTTGGTTTAGTTTGAGGGTAGGCTAGGAAGCTCGAGGAGGGTACGGCGGGAGCCCCATAATGCAACGCGCGCTGTGTATGTTTCATCGTAAAACGTTTTTAGCTCGTTGCTCCGGATTTCAGTGAAGCCGCGTCTCGTGAAGCCGTGGGCCTGTAACGTCGCATGACGTCACAGTTTCTCCGTTAAATTTAGCTGGAAAATCGACCCCACGTGACCTCAACATAAATTCAGTTTCCCAGCTAAATTTAGCGGGAAAACTGACGTCACGTGATCTCGACACCAATTTTGTTTTCCCCCAAATTTAGTGGAGAAAATGATGTAACATGACTTAATGTCACGTAACTTATACTCAAAGTCGGTTTCACTGCGAAATATAGCGGGAAATCTGACGTCACGTGACCTCAACACCGATTCAATTTCCCACTAAGTTTAGCGGAGAACTAAATTGGTATTCAGGTCTTGTGACGTCAGCTTTGCCGTTAAATTTAGCGGGGAAACTGAATGCGCAGTGTTGTACTATAGAACAACACACACCTACACACCAATTCAGTTTCTTCGCTAAATCTAGCGGGGAATTGAGTTGGTGAATAGGTCTGTGACGTCTCATAATGCAACGAGCGCGATTACGCCTACGCCGCTTTAAGCGGAAATGGGCGCCTAACAGTTGCACTCTAATTTATCTCGATCAAAGCATTAATCGATTAGTCGGAAAATTAATCGATCAATTTCCCATCCCTAAAATATTGACGTCCCGTGACCTTCTCTCTAATCCAGTCCCCCCCCCCCCCCCCCGCTAAATTCAGCGGTGCAAATGACTTCACAGGACTTCGTGTCCCGTCACCTATACACAAATTGAGCTTCCCCTCTAAATTGAGCGGGAAAATTGACGTCACGTGACCTCATCCCTAATCCAGTTTCCCTGCTAAATATAGTCGGGAAAATAACGGCACATGACACGATGTCACTGTGTCCTATACAGAAATTTGATTTCCAGCCAAATGTAGCGGAAGAAATGACGTCACATAATGTCAAGTTATCTATACACAAGTTCAGTTTCTCCGCTAGGTTTAGCGGGAAAATCGACGGGACGTTATTCCTCATACTCTCTGGACACGGGCCGACCCGACGGGGAAAGCGAATGGGCCAATGAGTCAATAGGCTGGAAAGGAGTTAATGGAGAGATCTGGAGGCAGAGCTCAAGAAAGATAGCCTAGAGGTTAGTTGGGCTCAACCAAAAACGTTTCTCCTTGCAACACGATTGCAGGGCATTTTGTGATGCATTTTGTCTGTAGAAACATGCTCCCCCTGGAGCGGCTGAAGTTTCACTGCCGATCTAAACTATTTCCTGGCAGCTCCATCGGCTTGCCTACCTGATTAAAAGGGATATAAGCACACACTGTTGGCGAAATATTCCATTCGATTTCCAAGAAACAAAATAAAAATGGTTCCACGGAGTACCGTTGACTGGGAAGTTCATGGAACTCCCTAAATTCAAGCGGATTTTAGTAGTCAAAGCTGCGTATGAAGCGTCATATATGTCAAGGATATAATTTATTCCTACACTTCTTTAAAGTAATCACGTAAAAAACACCACTTCATAAAAAAAATTGAAGAAAAAAGACGAAGGTGCCGGAGAAAAAGGAAACGTAGAGGTGTATCAGCACTTACAGACGAATAGAAATAGCAAGCTTAAGCTGATGAAAAAGAAGGAACTTAAATGGCTAAGAAAAATAATTGTACATAGAATACTTAGAATAACGAAGAACAGTCGCAAGATTAGAAGTTAAATAAGAATAGGAAGCATACAATAAATGTTGCCGAAATAGCTGCGCAGACTCTCGTTCTTGTACTGATGTTGCTGTGGGAGAAAGACGAAGAATAGTAGGTCGGTTGAGGCTAGTCTTAAATGTTGCGCACACCGCGACCCCTGTGTACCGACTTTAGGGAATCGCCGAGGAGAGCCGTCCCAAGCAGTCGTGCGAAGCAATGCTTCACAGCGCTTACGTGCGACTGGAATCACTCGCTACGGCGAACGAGTCTTTCAGGGAATACTTGTCGAAGTACTCTTTGGCGAACACGTATCTTTCTATTCGCTCGTCGCTGCGCCGTTCCTGCCGATGCTTGTCTCCCCTGCTTTGCGTCCCACTCACGGTGTTTCTGAAGTTACCTCGGTTCGTCTGTTTGGCGAGACGTCTTCGCTTGCTTGGCGTCCCCGTTGCGTTGCAGCCGAAGGTGACGTTTTTCGCCCGTTTTGAGAGGCGCCTTCGCCCGCTTGGCGTCCCGATCGCGTTGCGGCCGAAGTTGCCGTTTTGGCCTAATTTCACTGGTTTCTTGTCGCTTCTTGCCTTTCGAGCTTTATACACAAGCAACTTCTGTTGTTACGCTGTGTCCTCGGCATGTCGCTGTTGTTCTTGCGTATCGGCCGCATGACTGCAATATCTGGTGAATCACATCTCTCGCGAAGGGGGGGGGGGGGGGGGGGTGCTGCTAATCACGTGGTCTCTCTGCAGCAGCAAATGGCGACCCTGTTGTTTACATAGAAAAGGATGGACAGAAACGCGTGGAGGGTTCGCTCGGGAATACTGTGGTACATACGAAAATTGAAGTAAGAGGTACAAAATCATTAAAAATCGCAAAAAAGTCAAATTTGTAGGTAAATGTTGAGACAGCAAAAAGCTAGTCTGCCAGACCTTTCGGTAGCATTGTTACAAACTGTAAATAATAAATTTACTCAGTCTGCCATTGCCACCTTGGGATTTAACGTGCATCTTCGCAGTAGTAATACACGACGGCACGGAGGTACAATGTCCATCCAGATTGAAATTGGCAGAAAATAAGAACAGGAAGTATAAAAAACGAACGAGGAAAACAGTAAAAAAAAATATGAAGAGGAATATTGTGACGCACGTGAGCACTGCGTGACACCGGTTGCGGGAATTTGATATTAGCGCTTTTTGGCATTTTGTTTCTTAAAGGTAGCGGCGGGCCCCAGGTGCCGCCGGTCACAAATGAGCGCTTTCCTCAAACTAGTCTCTTTGATGATCACCTTTATATTTTAGAAAAAAAAGAAAAAAAACGACGATCGCTTGCTTGTGCTAACAGTGTCGAGCAGTACATAATCAATGTCTACTTCAGAAGTTATGTTCTCTGTTGGATTGATATTTCTAAAAGGGGAGACCTCGCATAGAACTTCCAATAGGTAAGTTAAAACAAATTGTTAAAGGTATCTTAGTTGCTCCGGACATCGCACATGCTCCCGCGCAGCTCATTTAAAATTATTTTTTATTAATTTGAAGTTGTATAAACAAATTTGACGTTCAAAAGTCCAAGTATGTAACGAGTACAATATTCAAGTTAGATATTAGGCACAAGGGGACGCCAAGAAAGACTATACAACATTTTACAGTTCTCCACATTATAGTATTAATCAACGCGTTAGGGCCAGATAACTATGATATGCAATCAGTTCAGTCAAGGCGAAAGAATTTATTTTGAAACTTAAAATCAATAGGCATTTATAAATGTTGAAATGCACAGTTCATGGTGCCTCCGAGGTTTACCCTTTTCACGATACTGCGATTAGACATTTGGGCTCAAGAAAAATCGTACTTCACTCTAATGAAGTGCTTAGTCACTTGGGCACTAAGTTACTAAGCACTTCACTATCTCTTCACTAGTCACTAAGCACTTCACTCAAGTGAAGTGCTTAGTCACTCCAGCAGCTGGCCAAGGATCAGCAGGGCTTGAAATACTTACTGCTCAAATAACAAGGCTTTTTTAATTCTTAAAAAAGTTCATTTACACTCGTTTATAAAACCAGCTTGAAATATACATTTCTCAATTTATTTTTAATCTTCTACAAATAATGGCAAGAAGACACGAAACACAAGATAATTTTCACAATCATATTTAAAATAGGTAGGCTTATATTTATGAGGAAGTAGCTGTTTTGGGGCTCCGCGTTTCGCCCTTACAAAATGAACAATGAGTTTCAATTGAGCTTCTAATGTGTTTTTATAGAGTCAAATGAAACTCAAAAGAAACTCAGCGATAAATGAGTGTTATCATTTCAAAACTAATATTTATTATTTTAAATTTACTCATTACACATTCAAATGAGTGTTATCATTACACACTCAATATCTATTCTCTTGAATTTACTCATTACAAATTCAAGGGAGGTTTATCGTTACCCAATCAATATCAATTATTTTAAGTTTACTCATTACACATTGAAATGAGTGTTATCACTAAGAACACAATATCCATTATTTTGAGTTTACTCATTACAAATTGCAATGAATTTGATAGTTTCCGACTCAATATCCATTCTTTTGAGTGTACTCATTACAAATTCTAACGAGTGTTATCGTTACCCAGTCAATATCCATTCTTTTTGAGTTTATAAATGTACTGACGTTTATATCATTAAGAATGCAATATCCGTTCTTTTGAGTTTATCCATAGACACTCAAGTGAGTTCTACCATAAGGCACCTAATAGACATCAGCTGATCCACAGCGGAGGAATTCGATAAAGGCAAAGGTGAAGATGATCATGAATGCAGATGGCCTGCTATTCAGAAGACATCCTCCTCAAATAAAGTCATGTTCAAAATTTCAATCCAATAACTTCTCATATTTATTAACCATTTATAAACCCTTCTATTAAATCAAAACATATTCAATTATTCCCATTCTCGACTAGCACACTGTCTCGGGCGATCAAAATGACACAGCGATAGACATAATGACTCGATATACAGCATCTGCTCCCAAACTTCCCTACGCGCAATATCCACTAAAACAGGGGTTCTCAAATAGGGGCCCGCGGACCTTTTGGTGTCCGCGAAGGCATTCTAGGGGTCCGCGAAGCCCTGCCTCATCAGTCAAGCCGGGCAATAAAAGTTGCCTCTTTTCAGATTGAGAAGCAACGTTCTAATTTTCGGGTGAGTTTTCTCGTGTGTATGTCAATGAGGAAAATCTACTTCACACTAGCCCTTAGTTATATCAATTTATTAGATAAATATTATCATTATCCTATACTCCTCCCTTTCCCTCGCCACGAACGGGGTCCTCCGTCAACTTTGCCGATCCACAAGGGGTCCGCGAAACATGAATGGTTGAGAACCACTGCACTAAAATATAAAATATAGCCTGCCACGACCCCGCCCCTCCTTCATTCGCATTTGGCTAGACCACAAGTCTTACCATCTCAGTGCATAAGCAGTAACATATTGAAATTGACTCTGAAATTTAGTTTCTCAGGTAATACAGGTAATTTTAACAAATTTAAAACCATTGGGAAAAAAGAATGAAACAGACCAGCAGTTGTTTTGCGACACCTCGCTTGATCAGTCCCGACACCCCTAGGGGTCGCGCCTCACAGTTTGGGAAGCACTGCTGTTTAATATTACAAATACAGAGTGCTGCTTAGAACATTTTTCAAAACATTTATAAGTAGCAACTGTTGAACTAATACCGCGCAAAAATTTAAGCCGACTCTCACACAATCTCACAGAAACATGATCCCAAGTTTCCACAGAATAAAAACCAGTAAGAACAAGACGAAATACACACTAGGCTGATTAATTAACTCTGAGCTGTCATTTTGTTTTAATTCATTAAACATGAAAATAAAAGAGGAATAGGAATGCATAGGGACTTTATCGGACCATTAGGAATCTTTATCAGTCAAACGATATGTTTTGATGGCCCAAACAGGAATGTCTAGGCCAATTGTGCATGTATATTTGAGCAATAGGAACCAATTAGACGTATGTCTGTCAGAACGATGTAAATGCATATTGGACGCAACAATTGAGAATCGGATCAATGGGAACATGTTTCTGTGCTTTTGGAAAGTTGTTTTTGGACGAAGCTGATATATTTGTCAGACATCCAACTGAGTTAAAAATACTCCCTGTCAGAAATACACCGGCCCATTTGATGCATGTGTTGTTGTAGCCTGGGCTGTATGATGAAAATATCTGTTTCACGTCCAAAGAATGTGTTGCTAGAATTCCAGCATGTATAAAAGTAGATTAGTCAAGCTAATTACGCGACAGTGTTACGCGTATTTTTCAATATTTTCGGATGGCAAAAATGGTTTCAGCCCAGGTTACATAACACACCATCGTTGTGCATCAATGGGATTATGAATGTTCAAAGAGTTTTGTAGCTCTAAATTAATGCTGGAATCAAACACTCAGATACAGTCACAATTTAGAAGAAAATACCCTATTGCAATGCTTGCTTCTCTTAAGGCATTTTAGGACCATACTCTATTAAAACTTAGGAGCAAGATGCGGTAAAATAATTTACTAATAAAATACTGTAAGCTGAGTGTAAATTAAAAGTAATCTCCACAAAAAAGAAAAAAAGAAATCTACTCCCTACTGCATTGCACCCGAAACAAATAACGCGTCGGTGCTAGTTGTGATTTACACATTTATTTCCTGTGCTTATAATAATAACTGTATTCGCCCTCTTTTACTCCTAAGTTTCTCAAGACATACTTACGGCGCCCCTCTATCACGATTTGATCAGTTTCGGTTTCGGAATTGTTACTTTTACTAGTTTCGGTTTCGTATTGTAAGGATCGCGTCTTCAACGCCCCATCGGTAGTGACACTAGTTCTTTGTTTTTTTTCTTTTTCCGGCACGGTTGCGACCGTTGCGTAGTTGCGTTTGTCGCGGGATGGAAATGCCTTTAGACATGGAAATGTGCTAATTTTTCAAGTTTATCTACCTGTGAAGTTTCCTCTTGCGATAATTATGTTCAAGAAGAGCGCGGAAGACCGACGACGCGACAGATCGAGCAACTCAACGCAGTTGGTAAGCCTGCATGGGAGGCACTCACTTGATCGAATGACGTTTGAGCGAACGCCCACGTTTCACCGAATGACACTTTAGCGAATAGTCGGACGCCTCGAAGCGGCGTTTTCGGGTGGGCCAAATGGGTTTACATTTTTGTAATGAGCCGACACAGACTGTCGCCGCGAAGCGGCGTAAGCGCAGCGCGGCGGATGGGTTAACGCGCGCCCCCGTTATTCGCTAAAACGTCAATTCGCTCAAATGTCGCTGTTCGCTAAAATGTCATTCGCTCATGTGATATGGACCCCAAGTTTGCATTGTAAGTAAACGCGTTGAACGAGATATAACGTTCTAACTTCCAAATAAAAGCTGTCGCGACATCTTGGTGGCGTTTTAAGCGCGAGATGCTTGCGTTCTGGGGGGTCCCCGGCAGCGAAACGCTGTTCTAAAACTCTTCGCCGCAATCCTCGCTATTTTGCCGTCCGTAACGAGCGGTAAAGTAGCGCACGGTATTCTAAAACTCCCTATTTTCTCGGCTCAGGTTTGCTGGTTCAGCTAGATTTTTTCTTCTTTTTTTAACTAGTTGGGTTTGCTTTATCTGTCCTTATGTTTGGATCTGTGCGTAGCATAATGAAAAGTTGCCACTCATTCTGTGTATGGTCCGAGAAAGTGTAGCTTATGTCAACAGAGCACTTATGAAATTCCTAATGCTACTTTCAGTCCGTTGCTTTAGAAAATGTCTTATTGGTCTAGCAGTGTACTGATGTCATTCAACTATAAATTGATTACATTGATCATACTTCATTCAATTTCAGAAGTTAGACATCCTTGGAATTCGATTCATGCAGAGCCAATATTCTTTTGCAGTCAAAATGGTTCAAGACGATAGCCATCTTTTGTTTTGAAGTTATAGAAGTGGACTGGATGGTACTGTTAGGACAAACTTCGGTCCCCTGACTTTCTAGAATTGAACTGAGTTTACATTTGTCTGCTAGAATTTTTGATAAAGCAGTTGTTCCTTTTCGCCTCTTTTTTTTTTTTCTCTTTCATTTTGCAACTGTGATGCGATCAAGCCGAGGGACGCAGTTATTCCCAAATAAAGCAGCAGCAGTGTGTTCGCAGCTTGCGTCACTTCGATTCATTTCAAGGCATGCCACGAAATGAATGCCCTTGTTCATACACCGTTGGAAGTAAGACTGACTTCAAAATGCAGTTCGACACGGTGTTTGAGCGGTATGGGACGTGTGTTGAATGACCTACGTGGTTGTCACGGGTTTGTGGTTGGTCAACCCGAAACGCTCCAAGTCCCACTTCCTTCTTCTCGTCTTCCTCTTCCCATTGGTTTGAAGCTCGCCCGGCATTAAACTCATTCGAGCTCATGCCTTTGGCGCTGAGGTAAACATGTGCGAGGATTGCAATTGAACCCCCCGTTCCCGAACCACCCTTAAACAAAACAAAATTACAAAAAAGACGATATTCGTGACAGCGGTGTTCGAGAGAAACTGCTGACTTTTAATTACCCTGCCTGAAACTTTGCAAACATTTCAGTGTGGCTTCAGCTGTGAGGGTGAGGTGGATCCAATATGAAAACTGGACCCTGAAGCGATGCCAAAAATAATTGTGGTAAATTAGAAATTAACCCACTAGTATACTTCCTAAACATTTGGGCCGGGTGTCGATTAAAAAATGTTAACCCAGTTAATTTGTCACATTAATTTTCAGGCATAATATCTTGAAAAGAATGAAACTGCAGATGTTCCAAACTGGCTGAGGTAAAGCAGCCTTGCAGTGCACCACGGTTTAAACTGAGCATACTTTTCTGTAGCGTCCACAAGGTGTAGCTCTTCCATTGAACTTTTATGAGCTAGTTCCTTCATTGTTCGAACTTTCAGTGTGCCAGCTGGGTAGTGTGTATTTGTGTTTTTATAGCGCAAGCAATATCTTAATCCTGGCGGTAGGAAGTTTCGGCTAGCAGTTGACAAGGTTGGACAACGGTGTGCATGCTTGCTTTCTCTGCAGCGGCCAATGAAGCGAAATAACAGCATGTGCGGATTGTCCATGCATTTAATTTCTTGTTTGTTGTTTGTTTCAGACAACATGTGCTCCCAGTACAAGGGGGTGGCCCTCCAGGCGCTGACGACCAGTATGTCGTCTCTGCTGTGCTGTCGAGGGAAATTTAAAGGGTAAATATCGCAGCTGCAGTTTTTTCTATTCTGTCCTGCGAATTTCTCTGCATGCTTGGTCTTTTTGTTTTCATGGTACTGTGAACTTTTGTTATAGTCCGTTGCAACTACAGAATAGCAGAAGCCCCTCCCACAATTCCCTTTGCTCGCCATGATTGGCGGTGTCCTCTCGGCTCTCCTCCTCTCTAGTGTTTGCTTATTAAAAAGAGGGAAGGGCTTTGTGGGAGGCGCTTCTGCTATTCTAGAGTTGCAACAGAGTATAGCACGACCTCGGTTAATTTAATCATTTCGAAGATTGCTAGCGGGCACCCATGCATTTTTATGGGAAGGACTCTGCGTCATATTTTGAACCGAGAAAATGACCCTACGAACGGGAAAGCATGGGCGTTCTGCTACAAAGTTAACGGGACCAAACTTTGTTTTCAAGATCAGACCGAAAAAAGTCGACTCCTGTCTTATAAACGGCGAGTAACAGAAATCCTGTGCTAGTCTCGCCACGTTGGGAAGCTAATGCTATGACCCCCATCTTGATTTCTTTAATGCTTGTTATGACTGTTTTCGCATCTGGTATTTTCACTGTTCTTTGCCAAAAGTGAGTGGCAGGTCGCCATAGGTTTCCAGAAGAAAGCGGTCGCATATGCAGAAATTTCTAGCAAGTTCGTAGCGCAGTGGCGCTTCGTCGCAACCGAGGAAAAACTCTACGGTTTTGTTGGTGCGAAAAATTAAGCCTCACGACTAGCAGCAACTTAATCGTGGATATACTGCACCCTACGGCGTTTATTAGAGCTCTACTCCACACAAAACATTACAGGGGCACTTAGGTATCCCTTTGTGGAGTGAATGCGAAAGCATTGCCATTCCTAACGACACTTCCTTTTTTTTCGTTCCTCTAATGTTAGGAATGTCAATGCTTTCGCATTCAATTAACGTAGGGATACCTAAGTGCCCCTGTAATATTTTTGTTACGTTACATCATATGGCGTCACACATCATGGTACGTTATGTCGTCACGTGAAGTGTGATGTCATCGAACCAAGGACATATTTTTATGTCCATCTTTCGGGCACATCAACGCCGACGCTGTCTTTTGCCGTAATGGGACAAGCTTCTTTTTGAGGGGAGAGTAATGCCGCATTCCGAAGCAGCTGAGATAGCACAGCAGCTAGCATGCCCGGCTCTCACACAGCAGCACCGGATTCGAATCTCAGCCGTGGAAGCACATTTTATTCCTTCTGTTATTCCTCTGTTGGCATTTGGTACCACTCGGTTAACGCCGCCGGACGCCGGATTTTCCGCTCCATGGACATATAATGCTTTCGCATTAAAAAGGCACATTCAGTCAGGAATGTGCCTTTTCGTGTTGTGGAGTCGCACATCTGCCCACCATTTCGAAAATCACAACTGAAGTACGAGGGGGCACTAGTGATCACCAAATCAGGTTCACGCCATTCATAGTTGAAGGATCCATTTGGGTGCACTGAAAATTTGCGTGGCATTTTCTTTCGTTGATTCATTGGCGCGTCTCGCTGTTGATAGCAGTCCTGCACCTTGTTAACTCTAACCGGCAGGATGGACAGCTCGGCAGACTCGTCGGCTGAATCCTCCGTGTGTAGTTTAGCCTTGTCCTTACGCTGCTTCAAGTAGGGATGCATGCGAACAGTGCGCAAAACATATGCCTCTTGCCCACGCTTCTAACTTCATTGCTGGTCAAGGTGAAATAGCCAAGTGACGTGCGGCCATGTTTGCCCTAAGAAGTTTGTAAGACACTATGGATGATGTCATAAGATTCCGTTGTAAGTCACACAAAAGTTGCGACAATTATGTTTCGGTAATACGGATTTCTTCTCGGGTTTTGTCATATGCAATTTTTTATCATGAGTTTGCTTTTTGAATTCGGCCTCTGATGTTTTGATCCTCCCAATAATTCAAACTTCTTATATTGCATCGATTGTGAAAGCTGCAGTTGACACACACCCATTCGGAGCATGGCTTTATGATCCGCATAGAACCCCATTACCGTTTCCTTCCTGTCCGTTGTGAATAAAAATACTTCTTCAATATAGTAAACAAACACAAAAAATACACAGGGACAAGAAGTGGACATAAAACACTGGCGCCAGTGTTTACCACCACTTATTGTCCATGTGTTTTTTTTGCGGCGCTTGTCTACGATCATGATCCAATTGGCCCGAATTGCCATATTATTCCTTCGAGATGCTTATAAGTCATAGCTTCTCTATGTTCAAATTTAGGTCAACTTAATAAGCGACAACATCTCCTCGCTTATCTTTGGTAGACCTTGTCAAAAGCAAAAATAAAAGACTGCAATGCGGCGGCAAAAACAGTGAGAGATTGATTCTCGCAGATTCGGGGGCAAAATATACTTTTGCAACATGGTCCCCCTGACAATGTTATTAGTACACTCATTAAGCTATCAAGGTGGTGTGTAAATTAAGTGCCTGGGTGAGCAAAAATGTAGGAATTTTAAATGTGACTTTCCGCATTGAAGTCTGGTTCACACATACAGTGCAGCGTTCACTCAGCCCTGTTAAGGCAACGAGTCACTGCTACGTCCATGGCTTGTATCGTGTGTTCTGAGTTGCCTCCATTCATACAAAGGACTGATGTCCCGGTTTGTAATACTGATTCAGTGCTGAGGTAGTGCTGTGCTGTGAACACGATACCTTGCTCGGACATTGAAGTTTAGATAAGCAGATCAACGTGTAACTGTGCATCTTTTTCTTTATAGGTTACCAGTACTCCCGTGGACGCGAAGGCAGTACAAGGTCTCCTGTGGACACGAAGGCAGTACAAGGTCGCCCATGGACACGAAGGCAGTGTACCATATACTCGAATTTCACATTTTTAATAAACGAGTTATTACTCCTTCCCACGGTTTTATGCAGGCATTTTCTGAACCCTGCATGCTTATATAGGCAAACATATAAGTGACACTTGCACTCACTTTCCCCTTCCCTCAAAACAGCGGTTACATCCGAACCACGTGTCATGCAACCTATTGCCGTCTTCCCTCTTAGAGCTCTCTATCTAGAAACCCATGCTAGGAGTATTATTTCTAATACATTTCATTTGAAAGTCTAGATACACTGCTTTGATTCTGTTGAAAATCAAATGTTTTTTTTTTTCTACCGCGTTGCAATTGAGGTTTTGATGGGGCATCTCATTAGGTATATTCCGACTCGTCGGAATATACCTAAGGAGATAGCACGTCAAAACCTCAATTACAACTCAGTAGAAAAAAAACATTTGATTTTCAACAGAGACTCGAAGCAGTGTATCTAGACTTTCAAATGAAATGTATTAGAAATACTTATGAGGTGGCACGGCAAAACCTTAATTGAAACGCGGTGGCCAATAGTTTTCGTAAACTCCTTAGGGACTCGTTACAAAAAATCAATTGTTTTTCAACACAGACTCGAACCGGTGTCAATAGACTTCCAAATTATATTCATATGAAATATATTAGAAACTTTATGCGGTAGCACGTCGAAACTTCAATTTGAACGCGGTGGCCAATAGTTTTCGTAAACTCCTTACGGATTCGTTACAAAACTCATTTGCATTTATAGTGAGACTAGAAAGGATACGATGAGTAGACTCCATAAACTTTCAAATGAAATCCATTAAATTTTTTGTAAGGGCGGGCGCCAATGTTTATGTGTGTAACTCTGCGATGTTAGGGTTATTTGGCGTAGCGGGCCAGTTATTGTTTCTTCTGCAGTTAATTAGTTTGATTTTTCTTATAGAAAATTCTCACGTGTCTCTAATAATTATTCGAATGCCCTCGCAAACTTCAATGCGCACATTCTGAGATATTCGGAACATGCGCATCCATTTTGGAGTTTCATTGTAGTATAAAGTAGCTACATACAAGAGTGCGATTTTATAATTTTTCGAGACATACGCGAGTAGAGCCCGTTGCGTCATCGCCAAGAACAGAACAGCATGGGGAACTGCGCTGTTCACCACCTGGGCGATACCTGTAACTCGAGTATCCGTTTTTCGCTTCGTTACGCGAACGCGACGGGCTGCAGCGGCGCACCCGAAACAACAGACGCAACGTTCACAACAGAGACGATGCGACGGGACAAGACACGCTCCGCGTCTACAAAATTTCGTCGGGCCATTCATTTCACCAACGTCGTTCTCCTGACAAGCGCGCGCGGGTGCTCGCCGCATCCCGCAACAAAGGGGTCCCATAACTCGCAAGAAGACGCTCACAGCGCAAGCATGCGATCCGAAAAAAGAAAAACGAATATATAAATAAGAGGTTAGAAGAAAGCAGCAGCCGAATAACGAAACAACGAACGGCCTTGGTCTCGACATCCCGCACTTTTCGTCCTGGACCACTAAGACATAAATCCACCCGAGGTGCTCCTCCCTCAAAGCTCACTGCGGCCGTGGCGAGCTCCCTCGTGCGTGGACGGGCCAACGTCATACCACCACTACCGCCGGAGCGGGCCGTTAATTTTCTCCCACGTATCGTTTCCCCGCGGCGCGTTTATAGGGACCACCGGTTGTCACTGCGCCCGGTAACCATGACGATAAGAGAAGCGAGCGGATCCGCGTGTTTCTTTGCGCCGTCGTGGGCTCCTAATGCTCGGCGTACCGACGTTGACGGCGCTGCTTCCCTCAAACACGGCCGTGCTTTATCCTCTGTTTCACCCCACGATGCACCCTACGAGCCATCAAAGCCGTACCAATGCCGTGTGAATGTCATGCGACATTCGAGAAGGGCGCAGGGACACGCGGAACATGCCTCGTGACGTCATGCATTCGCAGCGCTAGACTGGCAGGGATGGCCCCTTAGCGTCGGCAGCGCTCCATCATAAGGTGAAACCGGAAGCCATAGCTGCTTCCAAGAAGGGCCGTGTAGGTTCCACTTCACCGGCGCGCATCCTTGTTTGTTTCCCAGCCGACACGGGAGAACTGTGTCCGGCGCAGACGCCTGTTTGACGAACGGCCCGGGTCATTTTTCTCGCCGAAGTGTGGTCTGTCGTGGTGCTTCTGGAGGCGAGCAGTTGTTACGTTTATCCTGCTCGTTGCGCAGTGCGACGAAGGGTGACTGCGAAGCCGCTTCGCTGAATCTGCGTCGCCTGCCGAGCACCTTGAGCTGTACCGCGATGGGTTCTTGGAGAGGGAGAACGTTGGCAGACGCTGTCTTCTCGGTCGGGCGCTTGAGTAGAGCGATGGTTTGTTTGTGGTTTGGGTCGTCATTACGCACCGCACGAGGCTGTCGTGGTCGTAATGAACGCGCTTGTGCTGGTCGGGTGTTTCAGCCGAATTGCCTCTCTCGGCGCAGGAAATTGGTTTGAGAAGCGTTGCAATGTGTGGTGCAAGTTGAATTAGGAAAGCAATTTTATCTCGATCCAGAGAATAGCCATTAATAGTTGACACATACGATCGGGAAAATCCGAGACTTGCAGAGCTCCCAGGAGAAAATTTGCATTAATATTAATGTGGCACACAGCTAGAACGGTTCCATCAGGAGTTAGTTGAAGTCACTGCAAAGGGTTAACGGGAATTCAAAAAAAAAAAAACTAAAAAGAGGAGTTTTTTTTTTAATATGGACGTGCAATTGCGTCACATTTAGAGAAATAAACGGCCTTTCTGCATTAATAATAAAGCTGCAATACCTACTAAGAATAATTTACTTAGTTATTCGTAAAATGCATTTAAAAATTATAATTTTGATGGAATTCGCGTTATCGAATTCGCGTTATCGACATTATCGAATAATATCGAAATTATTCGATAATGTCACTAAATGTAATTACTTGAGGTGTCCGGTAATTCTTTTTTTTTTTGCAAAGAAATATTTTATTGTAATATTGAATATTTTGTGAAGATGTCGTACACCTTTCATAAATTAAGTAGAAAAATTATTAGTACCTACATGCTTCGGTGTGAAATTGACGGCTGCGCAAATTATCATTGCGAAACCTTGCTTTTCTCTTCGCCTCAAGCTTCGAACTTCTATATTTTAGAAACAAAATTAGTTACGGTATTTGCAAATAGCTGAATGGTCTTCCGAAGAATATGGCTTAAACGTATATTTTTTACATAAATATAACAAATAAATTGTTATCCAGACCGTCATTGCACGACCTGAAGTGTTTTTGAATCGGCATAACAAATAAGGACATTTTCTTGCTCGTGAATTATATTTTCGAATGCACATCGTAATTCATTTGAGAGAGTTGTGGTACACCCCATTATTCCTGACGCCTTGGCAGACGACGTTAGCTATCAAGGCCCGAGGCTCCCGGTACACACCGGACGCATTAAGCAACTATGTGTATGAGCACAAACGAGACACATAACTCTCTGGTTTGCCCTCGCAGAATGAGCATCCTTGCTGGGCTTCCGTCTGTAGCCACGCGAAATGATTTCCCCTGCGGTGATTACATCGCCGTAAATAACGGCTTCCCTCTGCGACCGCTAGCCGCAGCCACTTGGGTTGTTGCTCCACGAAAAAGAGATAAAAGCGTCTCGAGGAGCTCCCAGAAAGCGACATCAAAAGCTCGCTCATCAGGCTCCCTGCAACACCGGCGTCTTGGCACAGACATCGGACCGCAGTACGAGATGGCTTCATCTTGGATTTGGGCCCGAACAAGAACGTCGTGGAGTTTCGTTAGTGCGAACCTCGTTACTGCAGCTTCCGAGCGTAGAAAGGAACAGGAACAGAACTTTGAAAGTTGACTAACTACCCGGAAAAGACAAATTATGAGCGCACTTCCTGCGTCTAGGACATGAGGTGTGTGTGATTTGCGTTCTTAACGACTTCAGAACTTCTGAACAGTTCTGCTACTGCCTGGTTAATAAGACGAAAGATGCGCACTGTCTGCAAACGCAGCTGCTCTGTTTCCACCAAGTTCTTTTTTTATAATGTTTAGAATAATAACAAAGGTCGCTTGCGACTTCTTTTCATGTCAGGTTTGACATAAGCCGACGCTACGTTTTAGGGGTGTGCGAATATTCGCAATTTTCGAACAACGAATTGGCAGCAGTAGCGGCGCAAGGAACAAGTGCTGATCACTGTCACCGATCTTCGCAGCTAACACCAGGCGCATCGGGAGAACGCTGCAGACCGTGGCCTACGGACATCGACGCACCACGGAACCAATTCAGCGCCGTCACGTTACCTGCGACCGCCGATAAAAGGAGCAGCGCACGCGGCATCGTCGCATTCGCTCAGCAGCAGTAGCGGCGCAAGGAACAAGTGCTGATCACTGTCACCGATCTTCGCAGCTAACACCAGGCGCATCGGGAGAACGCTGCAGACCGTGGCCTACGGACATCGACGCACCACGGGACCAATTCAGCGCCGTCACGTTACCTGCGACCGCCGATAAAAGGAGCAGCGCACGCGGCATCGTCGCATTCGCTCAGCAGCAGTAGCGGCGCAAGGAACAAGTGCTGATCACTGTCACCGATCTTCGCAGCTAACACCAGGCGCATCGGGAGAACGCTGCAGACCGTGGCCTACGGACATCGACGCACCACGGGACCAATTCAGCGCCGTAACGTTACCTGCGACCGCCGATAAAAGGAGAAGCGGACGCGGCATCGTCGCATTCGCTCAGCAGCAGTAGCGGCGCAAGGAACAAGTGCTGATCACTGTCACCGATCTTCGCAGCTAACACCAGGCGCATCGGGAGAACGCTGCAGACCGTGGCCTACGGACATCGAGGCACCACGGGACCAATTCAGCGCCGTCACGTTACCTGCGACCGCCGATAAAAGGAGCAGCGGACGCGGCATCGTCGCATTCGCTCAGCAGCAGTAGCGGCGCAAGGAGCAAGTGCTGATCACTGTCACCGATCTTCGCAGCTAACACCAGGCGCATCGGGAGAACGCTGCAGACCGTGGCCTACGGACATCGACGCACCACGGGACCAATTCAGCGCCGTCACGTTACCTGCGACCGCCGATAAAAGGAGCAGCGCACGCGGCATCGTCGCATTCGCTCAGCAGCAGTAGCGGCGTAAGGAACAAGTGCTGATCACTGTCACCGATCTTCGCAGCTAACACCTGGCGCATCGGGAGAACGCTGCAGACCGTGGCCTACGGAAATCGACGCACCACGGGACCAATTCAGCGCCGTCACGTTACCTGCGACCACCGATAAAAGGAGTAGCGCACGCGGCATCGTCGCATTCGCTCAGCAGCAGTAGCGGCGCAAGGAACAAGTGCTGATCACTGTCACCGATCTTCGCAGCTAACACCAGGCGCATCGGCAGAACGCTGCAGACCGTGGCCTACGGACATCGACGCACCACGGGACCAATTCAGCGCCGTCACGTTACCTGCGACCACCGATAAAAGGAGCAGCGCACGCGGCATCGTCGCATTCGCTCAGCAGCAGTAGCGGCGCAAGGAACAAGTGCTGATCACTGTCACCGATCTTCGCAGGTTGGTGGAAACTGTTGTACTTAGGTACATTGTTTCTTTTGTTTTGCCGCCGCTGCTGCTGCTGTCGTCGAAGTATATTGTTACCACAGATGTTTGTATGGCGAAGTCGTCTGACTCTAAATTGTGTTTGCTATGTAATGAACTGCTCCCTGAAGATGGCATGTTCTCGAGTTGCTGCGACTGTGTGTACGGGTATCACCTGGGCTCTTGCTCAGGAGTCAGTGAAAATACCTTTAAGTCCAGAGGAGAAGGAGCTAAAAAAGCGTGGAGGTGCCAAACGTGTCGCACTTGCAAAGCGCTAGGAGCATCATTGTCAGAAAAAGATAAGCAAGAGCCAGAACTTGATCTTCGTAAGATGCTGACAGAAATGAACCGAAAACTAGGTGACCTCGTGACCATTCGGGAGTGGGTGGACTCCTTGAGGACGATAAAGGAAACTGTAATCAACATCGAAACGAAGGTACAGGAATTGTCTGACAAGTATGAATATGTGCTGTCAGAAATGACAGAGCAGTCTAAAGAAATCTCAGACCTAAAGAAACGACTATCGGATATCGAGATGCAAGACAACACTGAAGTTGAAAAGCTAAGACAAGAAGTACATAAATTGGAACAGTACAGTCGCAGAACTAACTTAGAAATGCATGGACTGCCTCGAGGTGAAAATGAAGATCTCTGTAAAGTGAATGATATTGCACGAAAGCTCGAACTCGTTGAACTGACAGCAAATGATCTAGAAGACCTGCACAGGCTGCCGCCTAAGCCCGGTAAGATTCCGGTCATCTTGGCACGCTTTGTATCGTGAGTAACACGTGACCAATGGCTGGCTAAAAGGGCTTATCTAAGAGAAACTGATTTGAACGTGCGTTTTTTTGACAACCTAACCCCATACAACAAGAAACTCTTGTGGATGACGAAAGTAAAAACTCAAGAAAAAAGCTACAAGTTTGTTTGGCAAAAAAATGGAAACATCTTCGTACGCAAGGCAGAAGGCGAACGCGCTATCAAAATCGGATCTGAAGTTGATCTCGGCAAAATAATCTGAGAATGGCTGATACAACTCCTGTTTCATTGTATTATAATCCAACTACTTTCAGCCAACTTATCCAGCAAGATCCGCTGTACCTAAAGCAACATTTCTCGATTTTCCACTTGAATGCTAGGAGCATTGCTAATAAACATGACGAAATCACTATCCTTTTGGGCTCTCTTAATTATAGCTTTGACGTTTTGGCTTTTACAAAAACTTGGCAAACTAGTACCAGTGACGAAGTTAATTTTCAGGGTTACAAGAGGGAAGGGGTGTTTAGAACAGACAAAAGAGGAGGAGGCGTTTCCCTGTACTTCCGCGATAGCGCTAGTTATCGTGTTGTGCCCGAGTATTCGGGTGTTACCAGTCACTGCGAATCGATCTTTGCAATGTGCGACGGTTCCGTAGTCGCTGCACTGTATCGCCCGCCTTCGGGAACACTATGTGAATTTATTAATTACATCACTGAACTTTTAGACTATATTACTGCCTTAAACTTACCAGTCACACTAATAGGCGACTTTAATATTAATATACTTGGCTCGGATCCTTCTTGCAGACAGTTTCTTGACATAATTGAATCTTTCGGGTGCAGCAATGTTATCACCGCCCCAACAAGAATAACCCTTAATAGTGCAACTGTAATTGATCTGTGTATTACAAGCGATTTACCGAGTCAGGCAATCCCCGGAATACTTTCCAGTCCTATAAGCGATCACCTACCCATCTTCTGTATTCTTCCATCTTCGCGAAAAACGAGAACCTCATCCTATTCTTCACCCGTGATAGCCTCAAGATGCATTAATCGTGACAATATAAACACCTTTTATGCCATGATATCGAGTATTAATTCGGATGATGTATGCAATGAACAGAATCCAAGTGTATGTTATGACATGTTTATAAAAAAAATTAAACGATGCTATGATGAAGCGTTTCCTATCAGAAATGTGTGAAAACACAAGAAAATAAGAAAACCATGGATTAATAAGAATATGTACAAAAGAATAAACTATCGAAATAAACTTTATTATACTTTTGTCAAAACTATAGATGAAGCGATATTACGGGAATATAAAAAGACTAGAAATAAGCTGAATGCAGATATTAAAAAAGCTCCCAAGCAGTACTATGAGAATAAATTTGCGTCAGTTTATAACGACACACAGCAAATATGGAACAACCTAAAAAGTCTTATTTCTCGGACTCACGATGCGTTACCTAATGAACTAATAATCGATGGTGATTTATATTCAAACATGTCCTTGGCCAACAAATTTAACATACATTTCCTAGATGCTGGTGCCTCATCATGTAGTACATTGAGTAGTAATTCTGATCTATACCTGTCACCAGTTCAAAATGCGAACTCAGTGTTTTTTTGCCCTACGACAGAAACAGAGATAATACAGATTATTTTGAACTTAAAAAATAACACAGCAGCTGGGGTAGACGATATCAAGGCAGTACCGATAAAGGCAGTGTCACATCTTATCAGTCTTCCACTGACACATATTTGCAACACTGCTTTATCAACTGGTACATTTCCACAAAAAATGAAACTTGCGAGAGTGTGTTATACACAAAGGTGGCCCGCGCAACAACATAAACAACTACAGGCCAATTTCAGTACTCCCACTATTTTCTAAAATCCTGGAACAAGTAATTAATGTTAGGCTTTCTAAATATCTCGAAGAAAGGCAAATAATAGTGAAGGTACAGTATGGTTTTCAGAAAAATAAATCTTCAGAAAAGGCTCTATTACATATTAAAGATAAACTGGTGAATAGTATTGAAAGACAGCTATACACCGTGGGAATCTGCTTAGACTTCCGCAAGGCGTTCGACTCAATTAAACACGACATCCTTCTAAAAAAACTGATGCATTATGGTATAAGGGGCACAGCTTGGGATTTAATTTGTAGCTATTTATCGAACAGATCGCTATATGTAAAAATTAATGAATTCGAATCTGAACCAAGAAAAATAAATTATGGTGTACCCCAGGGGTCAATCCTCGGACCATTGCTTTTGATTACTATAATATGAAATGAATAGGAACA
>JABSTQ010006002.1:0-47847 GCA_013358835.2 Ixodes persulcatus | reverse complement strand
CAGTGGTCGAGGAGCCGGAGCCACACCTTCGTGACAAATCGGAGGCTGGTAAACAAGGAAAACCCAACAACGCAAGTAGTTGGGCTAGTGGATGGTAAACACTGTTTGGTGAAAACAGCGCAAAAAAAAACGTAAAGGCAGGACGAAGAAACACACAGACAGGGCGCTGAATTATAACTGGAAGTTTATTGCTGTGCAAAAAGAGGAATGAACACAGAAAGGAGGGAGGGGAGAGAACAAACAAAGCAACTCGATAACATTCGACATCAGTCACGCCCACACGAAGCCCACACGCTGTCACAACAACCTGCCACACGTTTTTAGGAGATCTACCTCGTCATGTGCAAGGGCAACACAAGGAGCGCTCACACATGTGTCAGCCCCGATAGACGCCATAAAATACGCCTCGTCTATCTCCCTCACAGTCTTGTTTTTGTGACGAGACAAAATCGTTATATCATGAAATGACGGCGAGCAGCCACACCTATCACAATGGACCGCTAAGATCCCTGAGGGCAAGGAACGTAAAGAAAGCGAATGCTCCATTGCCTTTATGTTTACAGACCACCTAGTCTGACCAATATACAGCCGGCCGCAGGACAGGGGATCTGGTACACGACCCCGCTTGCACAAGCGACGTACGGGGTGCGATGTTTGACGTCACATTGAACGTAAGGGTGTCCCTCTCTGCTCACAGCGGCACAAAGGCGGTAAAGCTTAGATGGCGCCGAGAAGACGACAGGCACCTCAAACATACTGGCAACGTACTTGATTCGGTGCGACAAGGCATGGATATGCGGGAGTACAAAGAGTCTGGTGGATGGCTTTTGTTTTTTCCTAGGACTAGTGTAGCCTCTAAACATTCTCACTAGGGACTCAGCAATACTCACAACAACCACCGAAGGAAAGCCCGCAGAGGGAAGCCTTTCAACCTGAGTCACAAATTTCAACCCACACCTGTGGTGACAGGATTTTAACAAAGACGCCCTAAAACACGAGCCAGCCCTATTGAAAATCGCTCTGATGGGACTTCAGGACTTTTTTAAAGGGTGTGAAGGGGACTTCAGGAATTTCTGAGATGTTTGAAGGGGGCACCAATATTTCCTGGCGGGTTCGCTAGCCCTGTCAGAGGCTCTCCTGAAATGTCTGAAGTGCCCTTTACAATGCCTTGAAATGTCTGAAAGGCTGTCAAGAACTTTTCTAATGGGGTCGGGAAAACCTTCAGGCTTCTTGAGATGTCTGCGGGCAACGGCTTAGGTGGAGAAAACACATTTCGGAGAATTAGAACATAGCTGCTTAGTGTACGCGACGGGAAAAAAATAAGTACTGTAAACGACTTAATTTCGCGGGCTCAAGTTTTCGCGAATCGGGCCAAAGCTGAAAATTTGAAATTATTCGCGGGTTCTAATTTTCGCGAATTGAGTGTAGCTTCCGTAGCATTCACATATTGCCCGAATTGTTCGCGGGACGTATTTTTCGCGAAATGTATGCGATTCGCAAAATTCGCGAAAATTAGGTCCTCGCGAATATTTAGTCGTTTACAGTATTTGGAGAATGCCGATCGTATGTGTGTACGGTCCTATTTCTTTTACTGCTCTTCTATCAAATACGAGTCACAAATTTCAACCCACACCTGTGGTGACAGGATTTTAACAAAGACGCCCTAAAACACGAGCCAGCCCTATTGAAAATCGCTTAGTGTACGCGACGGGAAAAAAATAAGTACTGTAAACGACTTAATTTCGCGAGCTCAAGTTTTCGCGAATCGGGCCAAAGCTGAAAATTTGAAATTATTCGCGGGTTCTAATTTTCTAATTCCTGGACCTGTCTGTCACTGCCCGGCTGCTCGGTCGCCAAGGAGGCCACTGAGGGCGACCGCCCCATGTGGAGAATTGACGAGGCGCCGGCCGAGTAGTGTTGGCCGAGCGGCGTTTTGAGGCGAACGCAGTCCTGTCCGCTCGAAGCGAAATCCGTGCAACCAAAAAAAAAAAAAAAAAAACAAGCCGAGAGCAGTGTGTTTTCCAGGTATAGGGACGCGCATGGGACCGACTCGTTCCGGGAACCGGTTCCTCCACGGGCGACGGTCCCCAAACAACAAGCCAAACAGCGCCTCTCCCCGCCCGGCGATGGGGAGAGGGTGCAGGGCTGCCTGGTGCCTGGCCAGCGGCCGGCGGGAGAGGGTGGTGAGAGGAGGCCAGGATGCCGCTATAGCCATTTTCTTTCCACTCGTGGGCGGTTTGCTTCATACCGCTGTGGATATCTGGAACGGACCTGCTTCCTCCAGAAAGGTGAGCATGGCTTTGAGAGCTCGCCCCTTGATCTGTTTTGATCCGTGCAGTTTCTTCCTTGGTTACGCAGGTGAACTCCAGTTCGGCGTTGGCCGCCTTCAGCACCGCCATCGTGTTCAGCGCATTCAAGGAGATGGTGGCCGGTGTCGGCTTACTCGCTGCAAAACCTGGCAGGCGGGGTCAGCGTCCCACCGCATGTTGTGCCTGCGCACCGGGATTATGGCAAAGTGGGTCCTGAGACGGTGGATGACGGCCGCTGTCCGGACTTGTTCCTTGCGCCTCTTCGTCCGTTCGACCTCAGAAGCATTCAGCGAGCGAAAAATACGCCGAAGACGCCGGCGCGACGTCATCATGGACGAAACCGTGACTATGCTCAGGATTTCGCACCGGCGGCGGGTGCTGCTTGCGAGTTCGTGGTTTTTGCTAAACGTGCTTACTGAGACTGTGTATGTGTCCGTGAGGCACACCTGCTCGGTTTTATTAGCTGAACTACCGTACATCAGGAATATACCCAGCGGCATTGTGAGTACTTTGAAAGATATTTTTCTTTGTGATAAAGAAGTCAGTTGTCCCTATTTGATATGATCTCTTTCGTCTACCGCTCCTTGAGCCGGGTTTGAACAAACGTTGCTTTGTATCGCCTTTTTGAGTTATAATATGCATGTAAAACTAAACGTCTGCAATAAATTTTCAATAATGTTTTGAACTGCATTTTTGTGTATGGTTCACAGTCATTTGGGCGTCTAAAGGGTTGACGGGCTAAAGGGTCTGACGGGTTGAAGGGCTGTGGGGCTAAAGGGGTTTTCTATGGGTTATCCCTGAAGGGTTTTTCTGTAGGGTATTTTTGAAGAGTTTTGAAGGCCTGTGCGGTCCCATAATCCTTCAAGGCTGACGGGCCCTTTAGAAATATTTTCAACAGGGAGCTACGGCCCTCTGCACCAATTGTGATTGGGCCAAGTCATAAGGAAGTAACCCTTTCTTCGATCCGGGATCATAGGACCAGGACACGTGAGACGTCCTAAGGCGCATATTAATGTCCAGAAATTGCAAAACCCATTCTGTCTTGGACCTCGAACTTAAACCTTAGCCCCTGAAAACATTCAATAAAACTGTCTGCAACCTCTTTGACCACTTGAACACAGTCGTGGTCAAGGATGGGTCTAAGGGCAATACGATTATCATCTACATAACTTAGCACTTTCAAAACGCCTCCATCTAGTCTCCCAGGATCGCCTCTATCGCACTTTGCCAGATAAATATCACTAAGCACCGGCGCCACGCTAGACTCTATACAAATGCCATTCTTTTGCAAAAAAGGTGTCACTCTCGTAGGCGACGTTGGTTGACCTGAGGTAGAAATGCAGCAACTCCAGAAACGAGTCACTCGATACCCCTGAAGCGCTACTGAAGGCAACGGCCCCACTGGTTAGTATACATTCCTCCACAGCTGTCATAAGCTCTCCGTGGGGAATGGAATAAAACATATCCTCCACATCGAGTGACACGATGTTACGGGATCCTGGGTTATCCTCCCTAAAAAAATCAACCAGAGCTTCCCGATTACGTATCAAAAAAGGGTCATTCAGGGTGAGCGAGGACAGGTGGCGCTGAAGGAACGAAGACACATGCAGCTACCACGAATCCTTTTTCGTGACACTGGTCCTGAACGGCCACACCTCTCTGGGGGTTTTAACCGTAAAGAAAGCTTCCAAGCTAAGACATTTCGCTCCCGACACCGACTTTCTAAGCCTACCCAAATTAGAACCGCACAGTTCTGAACGGCACGCGCCTTTACTTTCTTCAAATCTACACCCGACAATGATGTAAAATGTTTCTGCATTGCATGTCTCGATTTCTCTTGAAACATGTCATCAGGCACCACAACAAACCCGCCTTCCTTATCAGACACAAAAAGTTTCGGCCTTCACTCCTTAAAGAACGGCACAACCGCACCTAGCTTTATCTTGTGCACCAATCGTCTGCCCTCCCTTGTAAGGCCCTCCACACATTCGAGGACGGACCGTTCTCTATTGTCCGGGGTCACTTTCTCGGACACCTGACGCACAAGGGCCAGAATTTCCGTGGGCTTGACTGTGGGCTCCGTGACAAATTTTGGTCCCTCTTCCAGTGTCTTTACGATCGCGGCCGGAGCCGAAAAGTCCTCCAGGAGCACAAATTTGCCGTCTCCACTGCGAATATCTTTTCGCCTCTTAGGAAACGAGGTGCGAAGACGCTCCCACAAGAAATCGGCAACTTGCGCAGACTCTCTTCTACACGACCGAATGATTCTTTCAGCGACACCGACATCACCCGACGTTCGAAAGCACCAAACCCTTAAACACTCATGTAGAAGTCTAACATACCTCCATGATTCTGAACGAAGAATCTTTCACAGGCCCTTGGCGTGTCCAGTCGACGGAGCCACCAGCCCGAAGAGGGCGACCACCTCAGGCGGAAAGACTCCCCCCCTCCCTGGCGGCAAATTCATATTGTCGTGCTTTGCAGGTTGCAATGGCTATGGCGTTGACGTAGAAGATGTCTTGATGGGTTTGATTTGAAGACAGAAAAGGGCGCGATGTAAGTGAAATGAACTGCAACAAGGCCTGTAGTTGGGCTAGTTGGTCGAACATACTGTTTCGTGTGACAAGCGCAAAAAGACGTAGGGCCAGGACGAAGAAACACACAGACAGGGCGCTGACGTAAAACTGAAAGTTTATTGCTCTGCAAAAAGAGAAATAAAAACGGAAGCCGTTTACAACTCCCTGTAACGCCGAATTAGAGCGCAGCTCTTGAGGAGGAGGAGGGAAGGGCACTGAGGGGAGGGTATACCCCTCCTCCCTCCTCACCTCCTCATCATGCTGCTCCTCCCTCCAAACGGCGTCGGCGTAACCGTGTGGTCACATGACCCTCATGACGTCTCGTGACCCTCTTGACCTCACGGGTGTCACGGGACTTCACGGGGGCACGTGATCTCATGGGGGTAACGTGACGTCTCAGGGGTCACGTGACCTCAGGGGTGTCACGTGGCCCCCTGACCCACCCCCCAGGGTTGTGACGTGGCCCCCTTGACCCCTCCCGAGGGGTGTCACGTGACCCCCTGACCATCTGAGGGGGGTCACGTGACCCCGCGCGGACGTTTCGGCACAGTGCCGGAACGTGACCATGCCGAAACGTCGCCGCGGTTACGCCGACGGCGACGCCGCTCAAGCCGGAATCGGGCGCCTAAGAGCTGCGCTCTGAAACAGAGAGGAGGATGGGGAGAGAACAAACAAAGCAACCCGATAACATTCGACATCATCCACGCCCACAAGCTGTCACACGAACCTGGTACATTTTTTTACGAAATCTACCTCGTCATCTGCAGGGGCAATGGAATAAGGAGCGCTCAAATACGTGTCAACCCCGATAGACGCCATAAAATACGCTTCGTCAATCTCCCTCGCGGTCTTGTTTTTGTGACGAGACAAAATCGTTATATCATGAAATGACGGCGAGCAGCCACACCTATCACAATGGACCGCTAAGTTCCCTGAGGGCGAAGAATGCAACGAAAGCGAATGCTCCTTTGCCCCTATGTTTACACACCGTCCAGTCTGACCAATATACACCCGGCCGCAGGACAGGGGGATCTGGTTGGTTGGTTGGTTTTGGGTTTTGTTCGCGTAGCAGTATCGGGGCTATAGTGCGCAAGAAACATTGTTTTAAAGATATCTACATTTTTTTAAAGACTGACTAAAGCCTCAAAGCGAAACTTACTAGGAACTAGACTTATAATTTCCGCAGAATATTAATTTCTCCCAAAGAATTAAAAACTTGTGAGAATGGGACAAGATTCTCGTCAACCAGTAAAAGAGCCAAGTAAAATGGTACATGTTCCCGATAGAATATAGAACAAACATGTTCGACGGTTCTTTTCCAAGTGTGGACAAACCATCAAAATGTGAAGTATACTTAATGGTTCAGAACAATAGTCACAGGTCGGTTCACTCTCCCTACGCAAGAGGTAGCTATGGGTAAGGTGGGTATGTCCTATTCTCAAGCGGCATAAAACTATCTCATAAAAACGCTATCGGTGTCTGGCACTGCGCCACTCACTCCGGATGGGGTTAATTAGATGGAGTTTGTTTTGTAGATGGGAATCTCATTCCCTCTGCCAGGCATATTTTATTTGCCTTTTTACTAGTACTCGGTAATCAGTAGCAGGGATGCTGTTATAGTCAACTGTCCTATCTGCACACGCAGAATCTGTACGGTCAGCTAGCTCGTTGCCATCAATGCCAATATGGCTAGGGACCCAGCAGAATTCTATCTGTATTTTCTTTGCCAGTGCTTGAGTCAGTACATTACAAAGTTGCACCAGCAGAGGGTGCTTCCAAGACGTTGGGGAGTTGAGTGCCTTCAGTGAGCTCAGAGAGTCGGAGAAAATGACAGACTTTCTATATCGATGTTTGACAATGTGGTCAACTGCAGTTATCAGACCATAAAGCTCGGCAGTAAAAATTGAGGCATTTTCGTTTAACCTCGTTACAGATCTGTAGCCCTCGCCGATAGCGGCACAGCCAACGTAGTCTGTGGTTTTTGATCCATCAGTAAAGAAGTGCTTGTAGTTATTGTACGAGGTATACAGCTCTAGGAATTCTTGCCTGAGAACACTAGGGCCAACTGTATATTTTTTGTGCTTGGTCAAAGAAAGATTACAACGAGTATTGGCAACTTTCCAGGGTGCAGTTCTTTGTTGAATTTCAAGGACAGGAGAAAGAGCATCAAAATTGTATTCTTCTGTAGCAATTCTTACACGTAGGGCAAAGGGACGGGTTACAGATGGTTCGTGCTGAAATAAGCACTCATAGTTTATGTTTTTAATTATTTCGTAAGCAGGATTTTGCGGAAAAGAATGGAGTCTTAGAAAATACTGAACAGCGAGGAAAAATCTACGTCTCCCGAGTGAGCACTCATGTGATTCAGCATATAGGCTAAGTACCGGCGATGTACGGAATGCTCCCGTTGCCAAACGGATCCCCTGGAGGTGAATGGGATCAAGCATTTTGAGGGTGGATGGTTTCGCAGATCCGTAAACAAGGCTTCCATAATTCAGGGTAGAGCGCAATACAGCCCTGTAAATCCGTAAAAGACATACCGTGTCCGCGCCCCAGGTGCGATGTGAGAGAACTTTTAGAATGTTTAGTTTCTGCTCGCATTTCAGCTTCAGTGCCTTGATATGGATCCGAATGCAAGCTTGCTGTCAAACGTCACACCGAGGAACCTGTGTTCCGGTCGGACGGGAAGGGGTGTGCCATTTATGTGAAGCGATGGTTCGGGAAACATCCCCCTTCTCCGGGAGAAGCAAACAGCCTCGGTCTTCTCAGCAGAAAACTTGAAACCATTCTCATCAGCCCATTTACTCATTTTATTAATGGCTACTTGGATTTGGCGCTCACAGATAGCTAAATTACATGACGAAAAGCAGACCTGGACATATCAACATAAAGCGAGTAGGAGTCCGAAGGTGGTATTGCTTGGGACAGGGAGTTGATTTTAATAAGAAAGAGGGTAACGCTCAGGACACATCCTTGTGGGACTCCATTCTCCTGGATGAAACATGACGAAAGGGTTGTTCCCAATCGCACCTCAAAGGTGCGATCCTGCAAAACGTCTGCGATGCAATTAAACATATTCCCACCAATATTCATTTTGATAAGGCCTTGAAGGATACCATACCGCCAAGTGGTATCTTAAGCCTTTTCAAGGTCGAAAAATACTGAAAGGCAAAACAGCTTGTTTATAAAGGCCTCTCGGATGGCCGTTTCCAATCGTACGAAGTGGTCGGCAGTGGACCTGGAACCACGAAAGCCACACTGTAAATCGCTTAAAAGGGAGTTCTGTTCCAGAATGAAGATAAGCCTATTGTTAACTATAGCCCTGACTAGCTGTCTTACCCAGGCAGCTAGTCAGGGCTATAGGCCTGTAGCTGAAGGCTTTACTTCTGTCTTTTCCCGGTTTGAAGATAGGGATGAATATAGCCCTTTTCCACACGCTCGGCAGCTTCCCCTCTGCCCACACTTTATTGAAGAACTGGAGGAGAATGACAAGGAATGTTTCAGGCAGGTGGGAAATCATGGTGTAATGAATGTCATCAACCCCAGGGGATGTGGCTTTTGCTATGGCAATGACTCGACGCAGCTCAGTGAGAGTAAAAGGCCGGTCATATACTTCGGCACAGCTATCAGATCGGCGGATTGGGACCTTCTCAGCTTTGGTTTTAAAGCGTAAACATTTCCCTGTATAATTCCCAGAGCTGGAGACCTGCGCGAAATGTCTACCCAGTGCATCGGCCTGTTCCTGCAAAGTTGAAAACGTCTCTCCATCTTCGGCTGACAGCGGGGGATTGAAAAGTGGGAGTAATCACCATCCATTTGCCTTACCCTGTCCCACACAATCTTGGCTGGAGCAAACCTATTAATCGAAGAAGCATACGAGTGAAAGGAACGCCGTTTCGCTTGTCTCCTAACACGGCGGGCTTCTGCTCGCAGGCGCTTGAATGCTAAAGGTTGGTGGGGATGGGATACCGCCGATACTTTGCCCAAGCGCAATTCTGGCGATTTCTGGACTTTCTGCACTCGCTTTCCCACCAAGGTTTTGGACGCTTGGGTAGCTTACCCGATGTTTATGGAATAACAGCACGAGCTGCGTCAACAATGGCAGTTGTAGTGATTTCATTTTCTTCATCAATAGAGTGTGCTACAGGCACGACGAACGATGTTACACATTCCCGAAAAAGTTCCAAGTTTGCTCTAGAAAGTTTCCACCGAGGGAGACAGCAGGGGAGAATAGGTGTGGGCTCTATGGGGATGAGACGGATAGGGAAGTGGTCGCTGCCACGTGGGCCGTTCAGGACAGTCCAGGTAAAATTTGTGAATATGGTAGATAGGTCAATGCAGGAAAAAGAGTGGTGAGTCAAACTGAAATATGTGGCCTCACCCGTATTTAGGAGACTGGCAGCTCTTCGGGAGAGAAACCTCTCTACAACAGATCCTCGGCTGTCAACCCGCTGGCTTCCACAGAGCGGATTGTGGGCATTAAAATCTCCTAGGACAACAAAGGGTTCTGGAAGCTGGTCTGCAAGGTGTTCAAGATCGGACAACGTCAGGGAAGATGAAGGGGGCACGTAGAGGGAGCACACGCTAATAAGGCGATCTAACATCAACCGTACTGCGACAGCCTTCAGGGAAGTGTTCAAAGAGATTTCGGCAGCTGGCACCGTGCCATCCACGACAATGGCAACTCCTCCGGAACTGCCAGACGGTGTTACGCGATCTTTGCGAAAGACTTGAAATGAGCCCAGGAAATTACTATTAGACGGTCCCAAATATGTCTCCTGGAGACACACTGCAGAGGGTGTGTACTCCTGAAGCAAGGAGTGAACATCATCCAGGTTGTGAAAAAGTCCTCTGCAATACCACTGTAAAAAACCTCCTACCATAAGAGTGTGAAGATTAAAGGTCGTTAAAAAGTGAACGAAACTTTAAAAAGCTGCTAAAATTAATGATGTAATTAATATTAAAAAGCCAGGTTATTCTTACCCCAAAATATTAATCACAATGCAACACACATAAAACGTAGACAATTTAAAATTGGAGAGCTCCAAAATTAAAATATATTGGGTATATGCATGAGGGAAAATGCATGGGGTAAAATTAAACACCTTGGGTATAGGGTTTATTTCGGAGGCTTAACAGGTGTTTTTGCTTTGTGCTTTGGTTTTGGGGTCTGCCAATCCATGTCTTCGAGGTCGGACAGGTTTGTAGATGGATCAGTAGCCTCAGCAGCCAGTTCCATCTCCCGAACTTTGCAGGCAGGCTTGCCTGCTGGCTTCGGTTGATCGGGTATTCGAGAGGGCAATTGCCGTTCTCAGCCCGATTCACAGGAAGGGGTGGAGGAGGAGCTGGGCGAATCGTCCTGCTCCATCGTTTCCGCTACTTTAGAGCCAGGGGCGGTGCGAGAGTCACGCCGCTCCCTAGAAAAAGAGCCCTTCTCAAGCGAGTTGGAGCGAGAGCGTCGATCCTTCTCCCTCGGGGAAGGCCCAGGAGGGACAGTAGGCACGGCTCCCGCCGTCCCACTCTGTGAGGGGGCAGCTTGCGTGCTCCCTCGGGGTGTCTGAGGGGGCTGCTGCCTGTGTTCTGGGGTTGGGGCCTTGAGGGCCACTGCAAGCATCTCTGGGGAGACCTGGGTGGCCCTCGACTCAGAGCGTGGTGCAGGGCCCCTGCGGACCGCCTCGGCATAGCCTCCCTTTGAGAGGAACGACAACCTTTTCTTAGCCTCTGGGTACGAGATATTGTCACGAATGACAAGGTGAAACAAAGAATAACTAGGAAAACGGAATCGTTTAATGGGGCGAACTTGTGCCCAAAAATAAAAGGAAAAGGAAACAGAACAAAGCAGAGCGTCGCGGGCGTCGAGGTCGGCGTGACAGCAGAATCAAATGCTGGGGCGAAACTGACTGCGGCTCGCCACGCGGAGCCTTTTATGTACATGCGTGGGTTTCTGGAATAATCCACGTAGAAAGTTCGACGCGTAGAACATTGGGACCTCGAACAAGCAACACGGTTCTCGAATTTACCAGAACATTTACGTCAGAGTCCACAAAAATACGTCCCCGCGGCCGGGAATCGAACCCTGGCTTTTCGCGTGGGAGGCAGGTACGATAACCGTTCGACGACATTGAATTAATATCAGCATTTAAAAATTTTAGAAACAGTAAAAGCAACGATATGCATGGCATACAGATCGGGCCTGTAAAGCGTGTAATTCATTCTATCTTCCCTTGCTTGACCCACATTTATAACCTCGCCCTTCAGGATGGGGTGTTTCCTAAGAGAATGCAAGTGGCCAAGGTGTCCATCCTCCACAAGGCAGGGGATAACAAGAACGTGGATAATTACAGGTCTATTTCTCTACTGCCGGTATTCTCTAAAGAACTAGAAAAGATTATGCACATGATACTATATGCTTTTTGTGAAAAATACTCAACTATTACCGAATGCCAATTTGGTTTCCAAAAGGGGTACTCGATAGAGCTGGGGCTACTAAAACAGAAAGAAAAGATACTTACCAGCATCAAAAACAAACTGCTAGCAATAGGCATATTTATCGATTTTTCGAAGGCATTCGATCGCTTCACCATAAAACGTTACTGCAGGAAGTCGACCTTTGTGGCATCAGGGGTGTTGCTCTGAACCTAATCGAAAGCTAATTTACAAGACCGTTATCAGTAGGTTGAAATTGAAGGGGACCGTTTGTGGCGGCCTCCGCCATATATTTTATCTCAGACGTCGTGGCACCCTGGCGCGCTCCATCCGGTTGTCCGGCGCGCATTCGAGTAAACAGCGCGGCGCGCCGGCCGGGCCGCGGGCAGGGCCCGAGGGTCAGGTTTCTGCCCTCCGTGCGCAGTCGGCGCAGTCGCCTTCACAGAACCGCTGTGTACGAACACGGAGTCAGACGTCTTTTCCTTCGCGTCCTCAAAATCTCGGAACACAGCCCTACACGTTCAAACATGCGCGAAATAAATGCAGGTGTACTACAAGGGAGTATTTTCGGGCACCTTTTTTCAATCTTTTTAGAAATGACAGAGTGATTTTAGATAATACCGTCAACTACATATTATACGCAGGCGATACAACCCTGTTTTTCTTCTGGAACTAGCATTGTCATCATTATAGGAAGAGCAAATCAACTCTTGCAGAGTTTACACGTTTGGACCAACGCGAATTCATTAGCAACAAATTTTGCAAAAACTAAGGCAATTACTTTCCGCGCAAAAATTACAAGCTGCACCAGGAACCCGCCGGGAGGGCTTTCTCTTGCCTGATGACTGATGACATGTGGATATTGTAAAAAAAAGCTAAGGACCTTGTCATAACGTTTAATGAACATATGCTGTGGGATCAGATGGTGCGGGACACAACCATAAAGCTCTCAAAGTTGTAGGCATTTTGTATAAATTTCGTAATATCTTACCATCCTCGATAATGCTGCTAATTTATCACGCCCTGTTCTGCTCATATTTCGATTACTGTTTCCTGGTTTGTCATACCACGACGAAAACGAAAGTTCTTCGACTTTTTATAATGCAAAAGAGGGCAATACGAATAATTTGTAATAGAGCGTATGATCACTCCACGAAATATTTGTTTCAAAAATTTGACACGTTAAAAATCACGAACTACTATAGTTATAAGCTTTCGATGTGATATAAAAGATTATTAAACAACCATAAGAGCGTTTTTAATTCAGTCCCAGGCTTGGAGTCGCGAGACGCAACATACAGCACTCACCATTCGCGAAGCTGGGCCGCAGCGCGCTTCAGAACAAATTATGGTGACCAGAGACTGGCTTTTACTGTCCCAAGAATTTTAAATAACCTTAAAGCAAAGGGAATTTTTGTGGCAAACAGAAGCAAAAAGGAAATTCGTGGCCTATTTGTGTGATCTATTGAATAGGTCATGTCATGCTTTCAGGGTATATATCTTTGAAAATCAATATGCATTGTTGTGTACTCATTACTAAACGCTCGGAGCAGGCGTGCGCAACACTGAATTATGTTTACATTGTTTAACCCTTTGCACAGTATATAATTGACACCACTGTCCCATATAACCTCGATTACCTGTCTTTACATATGTTAAATTGTTAATTCACTCATATATTGAGTTTCGTCTGCGGATGTGAAAGGGAGGCGGGGTATTCGTCAAGTAGCGACATGCTGCTCTGTTCCCCTGCCTTCTCCTCTCAGATGGAGAGGAAATAAAATTGATTGATCGATTCAAATGTAGCGAGTTTAACATCGTTCACTGGTGATGAAAAATACTGTAACCACTGATATTATACTTTTACGATGAAAAGAAATGTGCATACTATTTGGTACAACCGAAATAACAATGGTTATTTATGTTATTTTCCGGCGAAGAGACAAAATTCACGGGCGTTTTCCCCTAGGACTGCACTGGAGCACCACAAAAGTAGATTGGTTGCTGTCTGCTTCAAATTACATCCCGGTAGTAGCGTAGACACAAGCGCCATTTGTACCTCCAGAGAACATTACAATAACCCTATGCCTATAACATATAAAATACTGGAGAGAACGCTATCCCTACGTCTCATGAATTCTGTGAATAAACGTTTTGAGCTGGCTTCGACGAGCCTGAATTCTAACATAATACATTTTAGTTTACTGGTGTATGGATGCGGTTGTGTTGACCCTCTTGAATAAACATTTAAACATTTTGTTGTCACCAATAATCTAGAGCTGGAAACGGTAGCGATACACAGCTCGGCGAACGCGTTCAAATACGATAGCCAAACGCCGGACGCCAGCGTTCAGCGTTCTAACTCGTTGGACGAGTGCAGTGGAGACAGCGGCAGGCAGCTCAAGGTCTGCCCACGAATCTTTACAATCACAGCTTGGCTTGGCGTTCTGACGTCCCCGCGGGCTCTCGTCCTCTTTTCTACCTCAGTTTCTTGGCGCATTCAATGAGCAACAGCTGTTTATTCAAACGAAGATAATTATGACGGCTGTGCAACTTCTTTTGACTTAATTTTAGGGCTTCATCTTTTGGTCAAAAAGTGCCGTCGACTTATATTCATGCGGTCACATATTGCCTCGGGCTTACGTGCCCTATTCGGCAGCGGGCTGGGCTCACACGCAGGTGCCTCGGGTTTGATTCCCGGCACTGCATATCCTTTTTACTTCATTGATGTCAGCAGAAGATTCAATGATGTTGGAGAACCGAGTAGCGTGTTCATCTTCAGAGTGCATAGTTCGTGATGTGTCGAGGCATAATATTCTAGGCTCGCAGGAAATACATAAATGGGGCTGCACCTCACCGTATATGTCAGTCTTCCACCTGCGCTCGGTCCTGCTGTTACGCCTACATCCGCTCCTGTTATCGTCTGCTTTATCCTATTTAGTTTGGGAACAGGTTCGCTCTGTTAAACGTTTAGTTTGCTTCAGCATTTCGTTACCTCATCAAATGTCATTCGTGACAATATTAACGACACAACCGAAAGAGAAAAAAGTGAGTTTTAGTCTCTTGGTGCAGTTTCGGCTTTCAGTGATACTATAGTACCCAGGTACAAGGCTAGTTATATAAAAGTCAATTCAGAACTATAAGTAGCAAATTAAAGTTATCTCAAAAAGGAGCGAAAGAATACCGTAACGGGTTCAACAGAGTTTTTGGAACCACGCGTGAGTGATGCTTGAACCAGTGTACACAGTACGAACGGTGAGTGTCTCAGCTTTATTTAGCCCGGTGTAGTTTCCGAGCTCTTAATCAGAAGTTTCACTCCTAATCCCTGTTTGACTTGCTCTTAGATTTCTTGGACTTCTTTGGTTTCTTTTTCTTTTGCTTCGGCTTCTTAGTGGGCGCAGGAGTTTCGACATCATTGTTTGAGGGAGTACCAGTATCGTCTGTCAAATGGCATTCTCCGTTTTGACATAATCCCTTCTCACCAGTGTTGTACTGAAATAAAATAGAGAAAATAAAGAGCATCCTTATTTTAATCATGCCCGAGATGTAATTTGCGGTAAAAGAACTCTGCAAACTATGAGCTATCACATGATTTTATAACTTTTACTTTAAATGTAGTGGTGAAACTTACCCGCTACATTTAACGAAAAAAAAAAACATTACGCTAGACTTAGCAGGCAAACACTCCACGCGACGTGACGTGCTGTGACGTTACATGGTGTTGCATTTGCCCCGCTAAATTTATCAGACCCTTTCAGTAACCTCAATAAGTAAAGGAACAGCAAACCCATCTCCTTTCAAGACTAGTCTTCTTCACGGCGACATCTCTCAATGGCGAGGTTTCACAGTTGATCCGGATTGTAACCCATTCGATTAAAGTAAGAAGTGCTTTTGGCTAGATTTAGCGCGAAACCTCATGTCCTGTGACGCTGTGATGTCACATGAAAATTTGATTTACGTGAAGTGTTTCCGCGCTACGTGCTGCAGCTGAACTTAGGGGGTGGAAATTGCAACGCCATATGACGTCACGTAAGGGGATGTTGTGTGGAGCGTTTCCCTTTTAAGTATACCCCTGAATGTTTCCCGTGAAATATGACGGAGAAAGTAATATAACCTCATACTTTGACCCCACCTGAAGCGTTTCCTAGCCAGATTTAGTGCCCCTTGACATCAAGGGGCACTAAGAGATCAAATTACGTTACTTCACCATGTAAGATCATAGTCATGGGATGCAATTATTTCACGTTCCGCGGGAGTATTACGTGTCAGTGTAATCGCTACACCTCTGCCAATTTGTTTTTAAATTTCTGTGAAGAGCGATTGTGCACCGACCGCTTGCAGCAGGTCCTGGAACGCCTTGGCTATCGCCTCACTTCTTTTCTAGGGAACGGTAAGGTAGCAGCAATTTGTTTCGGCTTAGGGGAGGAAGGTAATGTTTTCATCTTAATAACCTAACTGTGTATCGTGAGTTTGAATAGTCGCGGTGCATATCTGAGTTCAGCAAAAAAACATGTAGGGACTAGGAATTAAAACCATATATTTTTTATACTACGATACTATCTTGAGGACAAAAAACTGATACATTTCTGCATAAAGTTTGCATTAAAGAACACAAAAAAAAGAAGAAAACCTCACTTACACCTCATGACGTATCATATTCTATAGCCGCTATAGTGAACATGTTTGAAAATGAAGGGAATTACTCTAGTAATGGGGAAGGCATATAAGCAAAACATATCACCCGAAGGTGCGGTAGCCGTTACATGTGTGATCAAGATTAGGCTTGCTACTCACGAAGCATTTTTCACCATCCCTGAAGAAAAATTGGTCATATGATTGGGTTCCATCGTTCCAGCAGTAAAAGTCGCACCCTTCTCTTTCTTTTTCCTGTAGAAAGAATAAGAGGATTGAATAAATTGAAAGTAATATTTGAAATAACGTATTTACACCATGAGTATTGCGTGCTAGTGATTTACGAAATGAAATATAAATACGAGCACATATTTGCTTTCTTCTATGCTTCTCATAAACATTGGGACAAAAAAGAGGTGTGCAGAAAATATTTAATTTTGTTTGCAAATCATAAAATTACAAGTTTCCAACTGAGCAATGAAACAATTTTTTACCGATGCGGGTCTCGTTCCGTTTCGGCAACCATGGGCTGCAGCGCTTCCGAAGAAGGCCAGAGACACTGCAGGCAATGAAGCACACAAAGAGCAAATGAAATAAAGCCACGCTAAAATTATTACTTAAGCCATATTTGCATTCAGCGGATGTATCGCATTTAGTAATGTGATATTGAATAAACAAAAGGCGTTCACGAAATAATCGCCGTTTCATGTCCGTCAAGATCTTAAACAGTTTACGAAAGCGGTCCTTTAACAATAAACTCACAGTCTACTATTCAGGGGTAGTTATGCGGGCACTGGGCAAGTGGATTAATTTGTTTCCGTTACTGCGAAGTTGTTGCATGTTCTTAGTTAACACCTCCAAGGTTCTTGTTATAAAGCTCACTTCTCAAACATAGTTTGGATTAGGAATGTAGTTGTATGAATTTAATCTTGGGTAAGGCATCAAAATATGATGGAGTGGTGGCGAGAATTCCGTTCATGAACTCGGTATTTTATTGGCATAGTAATTTGCACAATAGAGAATGTCTAAACCTGTCAAAGGACACGTTTCGTAAGTTAATCCGCAAAGCTGTGAACATGTCTGTTTTATCCAGCACACTCAACCGATATTAAACCTATCTCGGAGCGACTATAAAGAAACTTAGGGGCTGGCTCCTATCTTCGAAGGAGTTCCATGAATTGTTTGTTAAAAATCTACCGCGTGATTATTGTTTTCGAGTGAGTCTGGAAAAATATCGCTATCGGTCGAAAAGGCTAGTTGAAATTCCGAGGAAATCTTGTTTCTCGGAAAGCCTTCTGTGGTAGCGAGGTCTATCCTTGTAAATAATGATTTTTTCCTTGAACATTTCCAAAACATATAATTTCAGCAAATGTTTTATAGAATCTAGAAAGGCAAGTTTCTAATGTTAGTTCTTTCTTTGTCGAGTTTATATTTTGAACCCTTTGTCACAAATGGAGGGCATGTAGCAAATTTGCTGGTTTGTGAAGGACCTTGACAAACAGGCAAAAAACACCAGGTGCCTGTAAGTACGCCGTTATGGCTGAAAGGTATAACTTCTATTCTTTTTTTACCACAGTTGAATTTACAAGGGCTATTGCCTAAAAGGTATGTAACATAACTCAGTAATATTCATACCAATGAAATAAATAAAAAATATTAACCCAGGTAGCACGCCAGAGGAATGCCCAACTTGGGCAAAGGTCTGGCAAACATAAGGGCCCAACTTTGGCGCAGTTAGGTTTTTGCACCATGGCATTCATCAGTGTAAAGTACGGTGCCTAACTATAGCCTTAGTTGGGCGATCCGAGGGCATGTCAAAATATGGCTCTTCTCTCGTACGCCAGAGGAGTGCCAAAGTTGGTGCCATACTTCAGCCATAACTGCCATAGTAAATCCTAATCTGGGAATTCGGGGCATGCCAAGGTTTGGCGTTTCTCTGGTCCACCAGAGGAGCGCCAAAGTTGGTGCCATACTTGAGCCATAACTGCCATAGTAAATCCTAATCTGGGAATTTGGGGCATGCCAAGGTTTGGCGTTTCTCTGGTCCACCTGAGGAGCGCCAAAGTTGGTGCCATACTTGAGACATAACTGCCAAAGAAACGCCGAATTTGGGTATTTCGGACATGCCAAGTTTGGCCTATCTCTGGTCCGCCACAGTTGTGCCAAAGTAAGTGCCAGACTTGAGCCATAACTGCCAAAGCAGCGCATGATTTGGGTGTTTCGGACATGCAAAATTTGGCCTTTCTCTGCTCCGCTCCAGTTCTGCCAAAGTAAGTGCCAAACTTGAACCCTAACTGCCAAAGCAACGCCTAATTCGGACATTTCGCCCACGCCGAGTTTGACTTTTCTTTGGTCCGCCACAGTTGTGCCAAAGTAAGTGCCAGACTTGGGCCATAACTGCCAAAGCAACGCCTAATTTGGGTATTTCGGACATGCCAAGTTTGACTTTTCTCTGGTGCCCCACAGTTCTGCCAAAGTAAGGGCCAGACTTGAGTCATACCTTCCGCAGTAAATCTTAATTTGGCGATTCGGGGCATGCCGAAGTTTTGATCTTCTCTGGCTACCCACTGAAGTTCCAAATAAGTGCCAAAAGTGGCAAAGAAAGCCGAGAGGCCTGCCCAAGTTTGGAATATCTCTGGTCTGTCACAGAAGTGCTCTTTCACGCGCCCCAGAAGAGAATTAAACAAGCGTCTGAAACACGATGGTCAGATGTCATCACCTCCGTTCCCAAGCAGCACGGGAATACTTTGCAGTATCGTGCTAGCACCGGCCGAAAGTCAGTTCCAATATCGCTCAAATGTCCAGTTTTGCACCACCGTTTGATATCCGACAGGTATTGCCGTACAGCCGTTTTATCCTGGCCTAGCGTTCGCGCAATATTGTGCAAATACTCTACGATGCGTCTGCTCCGTATTGGCCGAACGTCATGCAAGTATGTGTACGTTGCATATCATTTGTTCCATATCCAATCACATATACGGACAAACAAAATATTTTCGATTGCTCCCAGAAGTTTATTAAACAACTATCAATACACACAGTGTATACTCGACATATTTACAAAGGTCACACTTTTCTGTAAAACGAAAAGCAAATTATAAAATATAATTAACACTGTCCTCATGCCAAGCAAAACGCGTCACACAAAAAACCGCGGAGATTGAGAGGAAAGCAGGACTACTATCAGAAGCATGCTTGCAGTGTACTTACTAATAAAAGAGCGATATCATGTAATCCTTGATAGATGCATAATCCAACTCAGGCACCCCACAAACACACTCGTGAAAGAAGGTTGCGCACATTCAACTGACGTCTCGTCGTCGGCGAAGGGCAGTTTTTGTCGAAGCGTGTCCAACAAACACATCACAAGAATTCCACGAACTCCGGTGAAAAAAATGGCTGTTACCGAAAAAATGCCATGGACGTATTCCGGCCGTTTACGACGAAAAAACACGGCCGCGTCTGCAACGCACGAAAGCAACAGAACACTGAAGAGCGCATTTCGAAAACCGGACCTACGTGGCCCGCCTATTTCTATAACTAGGCAAACGGCGAAAACAACAGCCCCAGAGATCCCATCAGCGTGACAGAGAGAGTCACGTGAAAAAATTTTCGTCCAAACGTTTTTGGCCTACGCGTCCTACACAGAGAGGTCTCGCGCTTGGCTACACCCTTTTGATTTGCTTAAAGCGGCTGTCGCGTTCGCTGACAGCCACACGAAGAAACAAAAGCAGGTGGGGCGGATTTGCAAAAGGCGAGGTCGAAGGGGCATGAACAACGCAGCCAAGCTCTCTCTGCATTTTCGACACTTTAGAGTAAAAAAACAAAACAAAAACCAACACTATTAAAAAAGAAAGAAAGAAAAAAACCTGCTGTACAGCCAAAGCTACAGGGGAGAGAGTGTATCCCGACCTGTTCAACAGTAGGGAAATAAGGAACGGGGGAATCCCAGCCCTTCTCTGGAATGAAATGGAACGGAATGAAGGGAAATGCTGCTTCTGCCGGTGACCTTGTCGCCTTGCCCGTCTTTCAGCGTTCGGCTTCCATTGTGGGCCTCAGAAAGATAATCTCCTTTCTTGAAAGCGAAATGGAGGAGGCGCTTATGTTTTGCGGGCTTGTCGCCACCCGACGGGCCTCAATTATTTCTCTCCCGACTCGCTCGCAGTGGCCTCCCGCGGCTGTCGTGCCGGCGAAATCAGGAGCGCAGCCGGGACATTTTCTCCCGTGAATGACGATCGGGTACTGAGAATCTGAAGCAGCTCTTTCGGCGTCCATTTGATGTTCTCGGAGTCGGTCGTTGAGGCATCGCCCCCTTTGCACGATGTACCTGGCTCCGCAGGACAGGGGGATCGCGTACACTTCCCCCGCTTCTTCTCCTTCCCCCAAGATTTCCCTTTCCCGTAGTACCACGGAGCGGGCGGGCTTTGAGCTTGAAGCCGAAAATAAATGTTGTTGAAGTTGAAAGATTGTCCTGTATGTATTGTCCCTTATGTGTCTCCACTTTCTAAATGTTTAAAAAGTACCAACACGCTAAAATAGTACAAGTTCCGGGATTTCATTTTAATTCCCCAAGTGTGATGCGGGAGCTGCGCCACAGAGCCCCGGTCGTTTCCGCTTTTTGTTACTGCTAGCATTTAACAGTGCTCAATCACAATACAAGACGCGCACAGAGCCACGCTCGCTTTTGCAATGCGCCGCCTAATAATGATATCTGTTGGGGAGACGTGCGCACATCGGTCTCGCACAGCGCTGGCTGGATGGCAGCACTTTTTATAAAGGCGCATTCACACCGGGGATGTAAGCAGTTATTATTAAAAAAATAATAATAATTAGATGGTCACTCTGGCGTGCGCGATGAGCGAGTCCAACGCCAACGTTGGCGGGTCACTTCTCGAAAACGCTCGCTCCGAACGTCGTTCATTGGCTCAGTCTCTCCGCGACTAGATCGCATCGCAAAAAGGTGGGTCAGCAAGCGACTGCTCAAATCGCGTCGCTTTTTTCCCGCGATGGTCGCTTTTGCGATGAAAGTTATCGCGCGACTAGATCGCATCGCCGGTGTGAACGCGCCTTAATGTCGAACCAGTCTCACGGCGCGTCCCGATATTGGCGTTTGTACCTACGCGCGAGTACAACATCCGGTACAATTTGCGTTTGCAAAGCCTTGTTCAGCCGCGTCAAAACGTTCAGCCAACCTTTGGACTAGAGAAATCAAGAGACACTCAAAATAAGATAAAGTGGTCAGCCGAATAAAACTTGATTTCTATTTAATTAAGATGGAGACCACCCGCGTACATCAAACACCTCATCAGCCGAACTTCAAGGCAGTAAGCCTAGTTCTGGCACTTGTTTGGCAACTTTGGCCCGTAGCTGCCAGATGTCAGCCGAACTATCGGGAATTGAAGCCTAACTTTGGCACTTGTTTGGCGATTTTGGCCCGTAGCTCCCAGATGAAGCCGAACTATTGGGAAGCAAAGCCTAACTTTGGCACTTGTTTGGCGACTTTGGCCCGTAGCTGCCAGATAACAGCTGAACTATCGGGAAGCGAAGCCTAACTTTGGCACTTGTTTGGTGACTTTGGCCCGTAGCTGCCAGACGACAGCCGAACTATCGGGAAGCGAAGCCTAACTTTGGCTCTTCTTTGGCGACTTGGGCCCAAAGATGCCAGATGTCAACCGAACTACAAGGTAGTAAGCCTAACTCTGGCACATCTGTGGCAATTTTGGCCCGAAGGTGCCAGATGACAGCCGAACTATCAAAATTGAAACCTAACTTTGGCATTAGTTTGGCGATTTTGGCCCAAAGATGCCAAATATCTGCCGAACTACGGGGCAGTAAGCCTAACTCTGGCATTTGGTAGGCGATTTAGGCCCAAAGATGCCAGATGATAGCCGAACTACCAGGCAGTGAAGCCTACGTTTGGCACTTGTTTGGCGAATTAGTGCCAAAATACCCAGACTGTTGCCAAGGGAAGTCAGGTTTGGCTCTACTTTGGCTTCTTCGGGCTTTTCAATGCCCTAAACTCCCAGACAAAAGCCAAGTTTCGGCCCTGAACTCGGTGCTACCTGGGAAGAAACAGTTAATTGAAAGACACTTAGCTTAAATATCTAATTTATAGAGTAAGTTAAGCGGTATATGCATAACAACAATGCTTAACAGAATAGGCTATCAGATCGTCCAAGTAATCTCAAACCTCACCCAAAACCAGCGTGGTCCCGGTCAACCCCATTATTGGTGTACTGATCTCGACGAGGATATGACTGCTCATGACCACTTCTGTCGAATGTTATATAGTCACAAAAATCCCGTCAAGTGTTTTTCTTGTTGTTCTTTTTTTTAAGCCTAACTCTTCTTCCAATTCCGTTGTTCTTTCGTGCAGAATTGCGTAGCAGCTCCTTCCTTCTTAACATTCTGAGCTTGACATTTATATGTAAAAACGCTGGAACGACATTTCCACAATGACGTATCTACATGTTAAATACACCGTGAGTGCAGGCGTCAGCGCTCTCTGCTGAAAATACTACGGCCTTTTAAGTTTACGTTGAAGGTTTAACCCCTTCAGGGACTGATGAATGTCGGTTGTCATTAAATATCTTGATCAAAATCAGATCAGCGGATGTATTTAATATAGTTTGTCCTCAATAAAAAAAAACATTTCTCTTTGTTGAGTAATTACTATAAAAAAGCAAGCACAAAACATGCATAGTTGCGTAATTTTAACGCGTATTATGACATTATTTGAAAACAAAAGCTTATTTTAGTTTCAAGTGGCAAATATTTCATTGTTGCTTGCATTCGAATACTCTCCAGTTTTAGGTCGTTCTCACAATTGGGAAACTGAATGTAGCCAGTTAGATTTGACCTGCAATGTATTACTAAATATGTAAATGTAAACTAAGGTGTATACCTTGTGGCTGTGAAATTTAAAGCTATTGAAAATCCAATTTGTATTAAACAGTGATCAGTAGTCAACATTATTTATCTGCTTTTGATAATATCAGGAGTTTTGTAAGGTAGGGTGCATTTTGGCATCATACGTGATTGGTCTCCATTATTCAAAGGCTAGACTGAACGTCATTTTTTCATTATTTACGTAAATATATTTTGATCTTGGTCAGAGAGATCAAGGTTTTTTTTTTGGCCTTTTAACCGAACCGCTGATGCTACATAAGACGGAATGAATATTCGACGGGGACGCAGTCAGCTTTTTCAATGAGAACATCAATTGTCGACTGGCGACAAACCCTGCCTAAAGGTTTTCTTTAACAATATAATAAAACAGTGACTCGTTCTTGAATAATTCGGAAACTTTTGTTTATAAAACTACAATAGTTCTGGAGCAACTGTGCATTTTGTAAACATTAATATTGAAAATCAGCGATCGGAAATCAATAACCTGCCAGATTATACATATAAAGTTCCTGTGTTTTAAGCTGTTCACACGTATTAAATAAATAATACTGTACTCGACTAGCATCAAATATTGATGGAGCATAAATATTTGAACGGATTGATCTATACTGGAAGTTGGGGCTTGCCTGTGAATGCGACTGTGCAATTTTCAAGTCTTCACTCTTTATTACACACCAAGGTTGAGGTTACAGAATGCACACTCGCATCCAATTAATACCTGAAGGTATTGTTCCTTTTGAAATGGCAAATTTGAATTTCTTGATAAAACTGGGTTGCAAAATAAAAACAAAATGCAGTCGCCAGAACCGCACAACCTATGTCTTTTGTAAAGCTGTAACCCTAGCGGTATTGAAAATAAGTCTTTTTTTATATAAGATGTGGTTACTTTATTTCTTCTTGCAATATCCACATTGCAGCTACTGTATTGCTAAATACAAATTCTGATTGAGATTAACACACAAAACGTTATATTGGAAATATAGGTACTACTGATCGACAACCAATTAACTAATTCATGATGCGAGTAAAATGTGCTGCAGAAACCACGAGCGTTGGTTGTCTGTAAATTGCGATAGCATTCGTCATGAGACCCGCGACGCAGCGCTCTATAAATACGAGGACGAAATTTTAGCGAAATTTAACATAGAAAATGAATTGGTTTAGAGGTCGTGACGTCAATTTTTTCGCTAAATTTAGCGGGGAACTTGAAGTGGTGCATAGGTCACGCGACATTAAGTCACGTGACATTAATTTTTCCGCCAAATTTAGCGGGGTACTGGAGGTTAAAAGCAGGCCAAAGACCCCCACTCCCGGTCTACTACATTAAAGTCCAGATAGGCAGAAAGTTGTGATGGGTAGATTAATAATGCATCACATAAAAAAGTAAACAAAATACACAGTTGCGTTTTTCTGTAGCTTCGCAGCAGACTTCGTCAAAATGCGATTGCGTTCCGACGATTTTTTTATAAAGGAACTTTTCCGCTTTCTGATTCCACTATTTTGAACCTTTATCAGAAAAAAATCGCTTATATAAGCTTTACCTATTTTCAAAGGATGACGGTAGTCTTGAAATTTTTAAGAAGTATCGTAATCAAGTCATATCTGCACTAAAGCACACAAAGTATCACAAACGCCTTTTTTGTGACGTTCACCAAAAAACATCCTGCAATTGTTGGACAGTCGTAAACGCAGTGCTTAAACCCAGCAAACAAAAAAATTAAATTGATTAACTTACACTTTCTGGTGAAAGTGTGTCCAAAGTACAACTATCTGAGTTCTGTAACTGCCATTTCACTAACCTGCCATTTATCGCGCAGAATGTGCGTGCTTCTTCGTTTATCTCGGACCGCGCAACAGAAACAATTTTCCTAGCGGTGACTGGCGAATTAAAAGTGCTGCGTGTATTTATGAGATTGAATAACAGCAAAAGCCATGACAAAGACGATATACAGACATTTTCTGAGGACACATTATAGACACATTATCTGAGGACACCGAAGAGGTCGTCTCTGCTACCAAGACCGGCATCACCGGGGAAGGCTCCATCCAGCGAGTTGTTAAACGCTGCATGAATACCATCGCCATCAAAATGGAAGTGTTGACAGCAGAGGTGAAGTGCCTCAGAGAAGAAAACAAAGATCTCCGTTCTGAGGTTTTCGACCTCAAACGAAAACTTCTGGAGCGACCTACCACACCGGTACCACCAAGGGCTCAGTACTCGTCCGTCACGGCGGAATCCAACGCGGCCGTGTTGCCGAGGAAATCCTCGAGTTCATCCGCGGCGGCGCCGAGGGTCGTTCTCCCGGCAGCTGACGCACTTAAAATCAACTCGGACGGACGGGACTCGGCGCAGGCTGCTGGTCAACGGGACAATCAACGCCAAGGTGAGCACCTGAGTACGACAGACGTGCCCGATGGCTTCACGATCGTGAACAGACGCCGAAGAACCAAACCAACGGTTGGGACGGGAAAGGCTTCGAAAGTGGGCGTCATTTCCCGCCCTCGGAAAGCAGCATTGTTTGTTTCGCGTCTGGCTCCAGACACGACAGCTTCTGACGTTCTTTTACTCGTCAAGCCTTTGTTGAAGGGAAATCCGATTTGCTGCTCTAAAATGAAGACCAAGTATGAGACGTACTCTTTCTTTCATGTCGAGGTGCATCAGGACTCATTCGAAGTGATTAACAGTCCGGAAGTGTGGCCCGATGGTTGTATTTTTCACCCGTTCTTTGGAAGGTTGGACGTTTAGCGTAAGAGCTCATCTAAAAACAATCATGCCAAAATGAATGTTGGAGACATTTTATGCGTACTATCAAAACACTCGTGGCTTACGAACCAAAGCGGACACATTTTTGCCAAATGTAGTCTCTTCCAGTTTTAATATCATTTGTCTGACTGAAACATGGCTCAACGAGGAAATTTCAAGTGCAGACTATTTTCCGCCTTCTTATACCGTTCACCGTCGTGACCGTGACTATGCTTTAACTCGCCAGAAATTTGGAGGCGGTGTATTAATCGCCGTAAATCAGTCAGTTACCTCGCATCGCAGACGTGACCTTGAAACCTACCCAGAATGCGTTTAGATAGAATTGCTTTCGAATGATGGTTGTAACTATCTTATTGGGAATTATTATTTCCCTTCCCTATCAGATAATCGTATTTTTAATGAACACTTTGATACATTGGAAAAAGAAATTGACTTTTCAAAGTTCAGGGTGCACATTTATGGTGATTTTAACCTACCTGGTGCCAACTGGTATTCAGGATTTGTTACTAGTCAAAATAGCATAACAGCTAGCAAATCGTCTCATCTATTGAATTTTTTACATTTTAATGGCCTTAGTCAATTAAACGGGTTTGATGACAGCGCTGGGAACGTCCTTGGTCTTTTTCTTTCAAATGTGCCGATCATCGGCTTAACTCTTACCGATGTTTCACTTGTTAAGGTTGACGCTTTTCATCCACCCTTTATTGTTGCTTTCCATAATTCGTTGAAATCTGCAGCTCGCCCAAAGCAGACGCATTACACTTTCAACATAGGCGATTATTTTGGTGTTTATAGGTTTTTTTGAAAATTACGACTGGTCCTCCATTTTAAAGGATGATTCAGTCGACTCAGCGGCGAAGTCGTTTACGACGGTAGTGAGAAATGGAATGGAAATATTTATTCCAAAACGATCATCGAAACCTAGAAAGTATCCTTCGTGGTATTCTAATGATCTAATCTATTACATTAAAACAAATCGCATTGTCACAAATTGTACAAAAGAAATGGATCGCAAATGTGGTATGCTAAGTTCAGCATTTATAGGTCTCTTGTTAAAAAGTTATTTATTCATGACGAGTGTGTTCATTTAAGCTCAGTAGAAAATAGTCTTCCACACACCAGACAAGTTTTGGAAATTTGCTAGACAACATACAAAAGGTAGTACACACGGTATCTGTCTAGGAAAAATTTTGATTATCTTTCTAACCCAAAAGATATCGCCAACTTTTTTGCAAGTCATTTCAGTGGGTGTTTTTTCTCTGATGTTCCTAAAGATAGTGCATTTCTTGACGATCCTGTCTACTCGGATGTTTGAGCAGTAGACAAAGCCACTGTTAGCGAGATCTTGGCGGCTATTGGGAAACTGAAGCCGAAACTAACATCTGGTACAGATTATGTGCCTAACTTTATAGTTAAAGGTTGCTCGAATCTTTTTGCGCCTATCTTAGAGCATATATTTAATATTTCATTGAGTAAGGGTATATTTCCATCTGTGTGGAAAGAGTCTATTGTTGTTCCTATTCATAAGTCGGGGGATACTTCGCAAGTTGAGAACTATCGCCCTGTATCATTGCTATTGTCTTTTTCAAAGGTATTTGAGATAGTGATGCATACCCGTCTGTCTTTTTATTTCAAGCGACGTATCAGTTCTTTTCAGCACGGTTTTATCAAGGGGCGCTCAGTCGAGACAAACCTCTGTACCTTCCTTGATTATTCAGTACCTTTTGTTTGTAATCGCGGTCACGTTGACGTTGTATATTTTGACCTTTCTAAAGCCTTTGATAAGGTGAACCACGCTTTGCTGCTGCACAAATTGTCGCGTAATGGTGTTTCTCCTGTGCTTTTATTATGGCTTGAAAGCTACCTGACTGACCGTCGTTGTGTCGTACGCCTTTTAAATAACTTCTCTGATCCTTTTTATCCGTCATCCGGAGTACCACAGGGCTCCAATTTGGGTCCACTTTTGTTTTTAATCTTTATCAGTGAGATATCAACTTGCGTAGTAAACTCAAACGTGCTGTTATTCGCAGACGACATCAAGCTCTTTTTGAGTATTAGTTTGATCGACGACTGTGACCTTCTTCAGAGTGACGCATCGCATATTTTAAACTGGTGTCGGGAAAATTGTTTAATCATTAATCCAGAAAAAATTAAGGTCATGTCTTTCAGTAAAAAGCGTGAAATTATACAGTATTCATACTCAATTGACGACAAGTGCATTATAAGAGTATCATCGCTTCGTGACCTCGGAGTGTACTTTGACACTACTCTATCGTTTGGCTGCCATGTCGCCCATATTGCCTGTTCTGCATTTAGATTACTTGGAATGATTGTTTGATTAACTAGAAAGTTTGCGAACTATGCTTGTTTCCTTCATTTATTTTGTTCTATTATCAGATCGAGACTAGACTTTGGCTCTGTGGTGTGGAATTCACTGACGCTACGCGATGCAGCTAAAATAGTCAGTTCAGAGACGCCTTGTGCGCATAATTTATGACAAATACCTTGGCCGAAGGAATATTTACAACTATGAACTACTGCTCGACAAATTTGGCCTACAGTGTCTATCCCTCAGAAGATTATCGCGCGATGTAGCCTTCTGGTATAAAATAGTTCACGGGGACATCGACTCAACACTTGTTCACGGTGAATTTGAACGTACAGCTGCAACGGAAAAAAAGTAGCACAAGTGACCGACGACCGAAGCGGCAAAATCGCGACACGCGGCGCGACAGGCGGCGCTATTGTTCCCGAGCTCGCCGATAGCGAGAGTGCCAGTCACGTTCCATGTCTCAACGGGGGTGGCCGGCAGAAAACAGCCCATCCTAAAGCCCTCATTATCTTATCCCTCAATTTTCTGCCGGCCGCCCCCCGTTGAGACATTTAACGTGACTGGCACTCTCGCTATCGGCATGCTTGGGAACAAGAGCGCCGCGTGTCGCGATTTTGCCGTTCCGGTCATCGGTCACTTGTGCTACTCTTTTTCCATTGCAGCTGTACCGACTCGCTCAAATAGGAGAGCTTTCACTTTTTATCCCCATAATCACCACATGATATCACCAACAACAAGAATGCAGACAAGTGTGAACAATCTTGGGCATGAAAATTTTGATATCTTTAATAGCTATGTGAATCTCAGTAGACAATTAGATGAGATTATTTTTCGTGACTAAAAATGTACTGTCGTGTTTTGTTGCATGCTAGTTTTATCAGTTGAGCATGCTTTACAGCTGTGCAATTTTATTTTTCACTGTGCCACATTGCAGACCTTTGTTGGTTGTTGATTGGCACAAATAAAGGCATTATGATGATGATGATGATAACAAGAAAGCCCATTAAATGTGTAAGCAGTGTGGTGGCCGCATTTTTGGTATATATATTTAACTTAGCATGGTCGAGTTCCTTTTTATCTCCAACTTATCATTTTGTTTCTATTTTGTCTCATTTATCCCACCTAACAAAACATGACTCTTGCTATCCATATCCGACGCAGAGATTTCTGGAATTCTCATCTTCGCACCGACTACGCGCTCGAGTCGATTGCTCATAACCTGCCAAGATTACTTAACATGTCTATTATAGGCCACATGAATATTCACGGTTTAACAAAAAAAAGATGTACCCACGTGTTTTTTTCAGAAAAATTATAGTGTATAGTGTTTTTCTCTTACCATGCCCTGTAAGTGCAGGGGCACCAGACCCAGTCAAGTTACCGTGCGGAAGCTTTTTGTATAGTGCTCTCAGCACAATACTGCTGAAATAAACAAGCTCATGTTCAAGTTCAAGATTAAATTGTGAAGACACCTGTTTCCTTTGTAAACCCTCGTTCGTAGCGGAACATGCCCCCTTGCTCCTCTGTCCCTATACAAATGCTGCCGTAATAAATGATATCGCATTTAAAAATAACCTTTCAGGGAGATTTCGGTATTTCGACTTCGGCGATATATAATATTATATGTTTCTCTTCAACAAAAGATTAATTAGGTTCAAGCAATGCAGTTTCGAAAACAACGATGCCCTTCAAATATTTCAACTAGATTTTCGTAATTCAATATATTTTATAGTGGTCCAAAAGGAGTGAATGAGATCTAGAATTTGCCTGTTATAACATTGCATCTCAGTGAACTTCGAAGTCATATTTTTCTTTTTATAGAAGGCGTAGTCGTTCTTACGTGGGAACACAGGAATGAAAGCGACAGTTCAAGGAGCAAATAGGTTTTTATTTTATTCGTTTGTGCGAAGACATTCATTTTGTGAATGCCTTACCACGCAACATGTGTCAGAGTAGACGGACCGGTAATATATTTATCCCAGTTTTGTGCTCAGTCAATTAGGGCAGTACCGAGCCATGAGAGGTTCACTAAAAATAGCAAACAGTACGCATGATAAATTCCTAACTTGCCCCATTTGGCAATCCTAGTTGTCAACATACGGCCTAATAAGCTTTTGATGAATGTTTGTTTGCAGAAGTGCCCGAAAAGCCCTTGTCTTTGCTAAATTGCCCAATATGAGCCAAATATTAGTGCTGAACCAAGGGTATTACATGGGGGTGGGGAGGGGGGAGGGCAGGGGGTGGGCGCTGGGTCGACAAGTACTCGACTAGGAAGCCCTGCCTTGGGATCGGACGAAGGGCACCGAAAGCAGAGCGCTCTCCTCGTGCCGGACTACGGCGGCGTCAAAGTTTAGGTATGCAAGACTGCTAGACGAGAGACAGCGCAAGGGGCGCTCTGACCACCCTTGACTGCAGTTCTTCCCAAACTCTGCTACACTGCGAACTAGCAAAAGCATAAAACAACCCACTTTCGTGCTCCTGAAACTGCCACTTTTTGTTTGCATCAGTGGAGTTAAAGTTTGTTGTTATTTCCTCCCGGTGGTGTGGGAGGCAGGTTCCGCTCCGATGTCCTGGAGCGTGGTGGCACGAACGTCGCTGAGTGACGGGTCGACTCACTGCTTCAATAGAACTATGTGCATTTATTTACACTCTAGTTACAAGTCCCAACTTGGGAGACCATCCTGCCCCGTCTAAAGTCTCGACCCCCGTCCCCAATTTCTCTCAATCAAATCCCAAGTCCGAATCCCTCCAAAATCCTCTCCGCACTCCTTTTGTAGGCCCGTAGGGACCTCCTCTCTCCTCAGGAACCGACCAATCCCTTCAAATTCCACCACTCACACGTGGTACACTGTCCTCCAATGGTCGACGAGCTGTCAACCTGGCGCTGCAACCGCCAAACCCAAATTCCGTGTAGAGTTGTTCTCTGCAAATTTTTCAGTCTGGCTGGCGCCAACCACTAAATTATTGCATCGGGCAAAGAGCGACATTTTTACACTAAGCGGCAAAACCCTCTACACACAGGCACACTCGGTTTACATCCACAAGTAGCCCCAAGAACTGGCCGTCCCGCGGTCTGCCCGAGCAGACTCCCGAAACCCGAGACGTTTCCTAACGACCGCGGGGGAGCCGCTCCGTCCGCTCGGCCGCTCTGCCCACGGAAATACTCCCTCCAAAATGCCGATCCCAGCCTAGAAAGCTAAAAAAAACAATGCCGACGCAACTCTAAGAAGTTCTAACAAAAGAAAACACCTTAATTATAAGCATGATTCCTATATACTTAACTAGTGGTATTTACGATTTTCATCTTGAAATTTTATTTGCCAGTGGATCAAGTCAAAGTAAATACACTGGACAAGTAGCCATCGCAAAATATTAAAAAAAAAACGTTTGCTATCAGGGACGACCTTGAAATGTCTAAAGTCAGCTTATTTGTTAGAGCACATCTGTCCAAAAAGAGCTCGGTGTTCAGACAGTGCAACTATAAGTTCCGGCTGCACGTTGAACTGCGACATGTACTTTGTATTTATCGACGTCACAGCACAAAATACAATTGAATTTTTTTATATTCCCGAACATCTTCGCCACTTCCCTTTGAGTCATTACCCCAGTTTCGAAAACACTGATCTATTGTTTTCTACTTTCGGATATGAACCAACATTTTATCCGTTCCATCGACAAGTTTGTGTAAGCTGGTGCCACCAAGCAGCAATTTCGTGACTGCTTGGCTGTGTTGTTTAAAGAAGCTTTGTGCAAAATGCAGTGCCAAAACGGCAGAAGGGGGTGTTGCGAAATGCACGGTGCAGGAGGTCCACGCTCCGTGCAAGACGTATTTGAGAGTCGAATTAGTTTTGTTGATGCAGCGTCACGAGAAACGGTGCGAGCCTCTAGTACCACAAACGCGCTCTCTGGCGAGTTTTTTTACAAACAAAGTAGTTTCCGGGTCCACGCTTTTTGATAATCCGAAGATGCGGGGCAGAGGAACGTTAACAACACAGCAGGCCTTTAAAACTCCCCCCCCCCCCCCCCCCCACACACACACACACACTTTGTTTTTTTCGTTGCTCCTCTAGTAGAATCTTTTTATTCGTGAGGGACTCCTCCTTTCATTTGGGGGTGTTAAGTCGACAATTATATTTGTGTCCGTTGTTAACAGTAATCCCCCGGTGCTTTTATTTGGCAACCAAAAACTTTGAAATTTAAACAAAATACGGAGGTGGTCGAAGGTTGGGGAAGAACTTCGGAACGACGCTTTGTGAATATTAGAGTGGCTGCCAACGTTCGGCTTTCCCTCTGAGGCCAATAGCTAGGATCTTTCTTTTCAGGTATGCCCCCCGTACACACTTGTAGCTCCATATAACGTGTGATTGATAAGTCACTTTTAGTCCTTTTAATGCTTCTATTTTCCGAACTACTTTATGAAGCCGTTCATCAAGAACGAAAACATGTCTTGGTGCCTCAACGAAAATTGTTGCATGACCAATTTTCATGTAGAGATTTACATGTGAAATGGATCGTACTACAGTTGTTGTACTTCCACAAGATACCGCTGAAAGCTTATCCCTGACGTTGGTAACTCACAAAAGCAAACACTACTTTTACTCTCCGCGCAATGGAGGACACAGAACAAATAAATGAAAGAAACAGCTTTCACATTTTCAACTCGCCATTTGAACAAGCGGCCAAGAGATCGGTCGCTAATTACATGCCGTCAGTGTTCATAATAGCATGTGCTGTGGTTCGCATAGACTAAAGCATCGGCTGAGCTTCAGACATTGTTAGAGTTCGGCTGCTTTCATCTTTGAGTGAACTCGAGCCATTATACGAATGTTTTGCAATGCTCATTTTCATGAACCAGATGACTTGACTCGGGCTCATGACAATCAAATAAGTCACGGTGTCACGTGACTCACGGTTTGAAGTCGGAATGTCGTGTCCCTTCACGGTGTCAACAACGCAAATGAATCTAGTGATCACGCCCTCAATTTATATAAACTTGACGCAGTGAGTCACGTTACGGGGCTACGTGACATGACGTTACCCGGCGGCATGTCTTGACACCATGAAGTCACCTGACCACGTGATACATAATTAATCATTGTGTCAATACCAAAGCGCCACGAGAACCTACAATCCCTGATACATTGCAATTCTCTATACGACTATTAGATCACTAACACAATTGCCAAATTTTTATTTGAAAGCTTCAAATTGTGATACTAACAACAAGAACAAAAAATATCGCCAATCGTTTTGAACCGGTTATCGTTACACACACACATATATATATATATATATATATATATATATATATATATATATATATATATATATATATATATATATATATATATATTGTCGGGTTCGGTGCTACTGCTCACCCGAAAGAAGGACCAACGAGGCAAAACTCAGAAAACACACCTTTACTTCACGCTTGCGGTAGACCAACTGACTGCCGAGCCCCGAGCCTGGAGCGTGGCTCGCGCGCACGTTGCGCGCCGGGCGCCGAGCACGAGTTCTCGTTCCGCGCCGTTAGCCTCAAACCCCACAAACTTCCCCCCCCCCCCCCCCCGCACAGTGCGTTGGAGGGTGGTCAGAAGGGTTCTTCGTTGTCGTCAATGTCGATGGCGATGTCCGCCGGGGAGGGGGGGCGGAGGAGGGCGGGTCTGAGGCGCCGGACGACCGCCAGGGCCCGCTGAAGGTTGTGTTCGTCGATGGCCGCAAGGCGCAAGACGGCTGCCCTGGCGGCGGCGGCCGACTCCCGGGCACGGTGGAGAGCGCCGGCCTGGTGGGTGCCCCTGTGTATCTCGGGCACCCCACAAAGGGGGCACAGGAGCCGGCGCTTCTCCTCATTGTAGAACTGCACCGGGTCGTTGGGATGGCGGTCGGTAAGAGTGTTTCCCCGAAACGGCTCCGGGACTTCGGCCGGGGGGTTCGTGGTGAGGGGCCGGGGCTGGACCTCCCAGGGCAGGTTCGAGGTCCATGAGATGGCTAGGCCGTGGGGGCCCAGCACGGTCCATGTTGCGGAGTTGCCTCGGCGTCGGTAGAAGGGCCGGCGGCGATGTTGTCCTGGAGCCGGAGGGCGACGGCCATGGTGTTCCCAGGGTGGTGGTGGTGGTGGGGAAGCTGAGCGCCTCCGTCTGTGGTAGCGAGGCATCTTGGAGAGCAGAGAGAAAAAAAAGGGAACCCGTGAGTGGTCTACTACAAGGGTTTCTTCTACGAGAAAGCGTTCTTAACGTTGGGCGCGGCAATAGACAAGTTAAATTTGCGAGGCCACTATCCGCGTCTATGCGTCCACCGCACAAAACCACGCGCAAATTCAGTCGGGAGAGTACTAGTTCTCGCTCAAGCCTATTGCAACGCGCATCTTCTTAGATCTTCGTCTTCGTCTTCGTCACCAACATCAGGTATAGTCCACGCAGAATTAAGTATAACCCGGATCGGCATCACTCTCCACCTGCGAGAGAAGTTCGTCATCCGATTCATAATGCCGTTTGAGGTTGGTGACATGAACAGGTCCGGCGAGTCGACCAGACTCACAATGAACAAGCGTGTACGTAAGGCGTGAGGCCTTGTCTCGCACTCGATACGGACCATCCCACCGGTTCGCCAGGGAAGCTGTGAAACCTCTGGAGGCGTCACTAAGAGGGTGTGTCCGTCGGAGTACAAGGTCTCCAACTTCGAATTGCACGTCCCGGTGGCCACGATTGTACTGCCCAGCCTGCTGAAGCCGTGCGGCGTCCAAGCTCTCCCGGGCATCACGAACGATGTCCCTGAGTCTGCGTCGTAGGCTTCCTGCAAACTGACCGTATGAGCGAGCAGCGCCAGAGTTGTTGGTCGTGCAAGTGTTTTCCAGTGGGAAAGTCAGCTCCTTTCCGAAATTAAGGCAAGCTGGCGTAAAACCAGTCGACCGGTTAACGGTTGTGCGCGTTGCGAACGCGAGTTCTGGTAGCTTTGCGTCCCAGTCATGGTGACGTTCGGTGTGAGCTATTAACATCGATTTTAAGTTTCGGTTCACCCGCTCAGTGATGTTAGCTTGTGGGTGATAAGGAGACGTCCGCCTGTGTTGAATGCCCAATGCGGCACATGAGTCTCGGAACACTTTGCTGGCAAAATATGTAGCGTTGTCGCTAATCAATTTCGCCGGAAATCCGAAGCGTGTGAACGTCTCCATCAGACAAGACCAGATTTTCTTGGACGTCAGTGATCGCAATGCAAAAAGCTCAACCCACTTGCTAAAGTGATCCGTGTCAACCAACAGGTACTGGTTGCCACGCGGACTGCGTGGGAAAGGGCCCATGACATCGACAGCAACGCATTCCCATGGGGATCGACTCACGACTGGCTGCATGAGACCAGGGGGCTGACCACCGCGCGGTTTGGCTTTTTGACAAACCGGGCATGAACGAGAGTACCTCAGCACGTCCTGACGAATTCCTGGCCAAGTTGCAGTACGGCTTAACTTTTCAAAAGTCTTGCAGCCACTACTGTGACCAGCCAGAGCAGAGTCATGGTAGTATCTAATGAAAGACGTGCGAAGTTGGCGAGGTATCACGGCTCGAAATGGAGTATCTGTGGAGCCACCCTCCTCGTCGTCGATCTGAGGTATGTACCGGAGCAGCAGACCGTCTTCGGCCAGCAAGTACGAGTCGAAACCCATGTCAGCGTCTCTGTTGCCACGTCGGTCATGTGAAGACAACCACTCGAAGACCCTGCGACAAAGTCCATCGTTCTGCTGTGCAGCACGGAGCTCATCTCGGCTAATCAAAGTTCCCCAGCGCGAGCCAGCATCTATCGCAGCCACAACATTGGCATCCTCGGGCACGTGCTCTTCGCCGAGCGGAGCGCGCGACAAAGCGTCTGCGACTTTGTTTTGTGAACCTGGCTTGTGCACAATGGTGTAGTCATATTTTTGAAGCGTAAGTGCCCAGCGTGCTAACCGTCCTGCCGGATTTTCCAGCCGCTGAAGCCAGGACAAGGCGGCATTATCCGACTGGATCACAAAGCGCGCGCCAGCAAGATACATGTTGAATTTCTGCAGGGCGAATATAATAGCTAGGCACTCAAGCTCGCAAACATTGTAGTTTCGCTGAGCTGCTGTCAACGTATGACTAGCAAACGCTACGGGTCGTAAGACACCATCAAAATCTTGAAGCAGCACAGCACCTAAACCGTAGCCGCTCGCATCGGTTTGCAGTACAAACGGGCGGTTGAGGTCTGGGAGCTTCAAGGATGCCGTTTTAGCAATAGCTTAGGACAGTTGAAGGAAAGCATTTTGCTGTGCCTCCGTCCAACGCCACTTGACGCCCTTGCGCAGCAGTTCGTTCAGAGGCCGCGTTATCTCTGCACAGTGAGGAATAAACTGGCGGTAAAATCCAACCATTCCCAGAAATCTCTGCAAACTCTTTGCATCATGTGGGGGAGGAAACTCTGTTATGGCTTTCAGCTTGTCCTCGTTAGGGTGAAGCTCTCCACCGTCGATTACAAAACCGAGCAGGTTAATCCTGGATGTTGCCAGTTGCATTTTTCCCGGGTGAACTGTCAAACCAGCATTCCGCATGCGCTCGAGAATAGTCCGAAGGTGCACAAGATGTTCTTCAAACGTGCGTGAGAAGACTACTACATCATCCATATATGCCATGGCGTAGTTATGCCGAGCGTCTCCAAGCACAATGTCCATAAGACGCTGGAATGTGGCAGGAGAGTTGCTCAAGCCAAAAGGCATGCGCACAAACTCATACAACCCTCTGTAACATGTGAATGCTGTTTTCTCGATGTCAGCGGGTTCGAACTCTATCTGGAGGAAACCGCGACTGCAGTCAAGAGTCGTGAAAAAGCTCGCGTTTCCCAAGTTGTACATGATCGACTCAATCGAAGGGTACGGGTACGCGTCACGAACGGTTACCGCATTCAGGCGTCGATAGTCGACGCAAAGCCGAGCCGTTCCATCCTTCTTGGGGGCAAGGACGATCGGGAAGGCCCAAGGGCTCTGTGACTCACGTACTGCACCCGTGTCGACCATCTCTTGGAGCGCCTTGTCCAGCAGGGCTCGCTTGTGGACGCTGATTGGTCGAGGATTACAGTGTAGAGGCCGTGTATTCCCGGTGTCAATTGAATGCTTTAGGACACCGGTTCTACCTGGATTCTCCGTGAACATCGGCGAAAACTCCTCCATGAGTCTTTGGAGACGCCGCTTTTGCTGGTCCGTAGCAGGACACTTCTGCAAAGAATCGCTTACCGCACATGGGAGTCGCAAAGCAGGCGTTCTAACGCCAACGTTATCGACACTGACGATGCAATCCTCCCGTCTGGTAAACGGGATCAGTTTCGAGTCACTATCTAACCGGTAGCCTTTGTTCGGAAAGTCGAGAACCAGGTTCTCCTCAACAATAAAATCTCGCCCCAAAATGATCGGTACCGTGAGACCAGGTAAGCAAACGAAACGCTGACGGCGTTTTTTCTCGTTGAACCCGATCTGTAACCTCACGGCTTGACTCGCGAGCATTTCTGGTCCTGACGCTAGCTGTAAGCGCACGTTAGTCTCGCGCATGTTAGCTTTCTGCTCTTTGCACCGTTCAATCAGGTAGTCCCCAATAAGCGACAGACTCGCACCGGTATCAATCAGCGCTGCCACAGCTACTCCGAGCACTGTAACTGTCATACGAGGCTCAATTAGCTCAAGGTCAGGCTGAATTCGACATACCGATGGAAGTTTTGCCGAGCTGTCCATGGTCCCCGCGGCCGGCAGGCGTTCAGGGGTCAACGCCACCGGCCGTACTCGTTTCCCGAGGCTGCAGGGCGGTTGCGCAGCAAGTCGGGGCAGTCACGCCGGAAGTGGCCATGGCGACCACAGTCGAAGCACCGCACCGAGTTGCGCCGGTCAGGGCCGTGCGTCGGGCTTGCTTGCGCTTGTCGTTGCGGCCCTTCTTGGTGTCCCTCGCTGGACCAGCGATCGGCGCCCCGGTTGGCATTGCGGGGGAAGGACCTTAAACGGCTTTCACTCTGCCGTAGTCTCGATCCAGCCGGCCGGGCACGTAGCCAGGGGTCCGAACCATCGAGTGGTCTCCCGCGCTCCCATTGCCCGAAGGCGTAGGAGTCCAGCGCACGGGGGGGACAGACCGCGCCATCCAGGGTTTGGCGCTGAGTCGGACTTCTTCTGGGCCCGGGAGCTCGCCAGGCACAGGACGGCTCGAGAGCTTCTTCAGGCGGTGGCGGGGGCCGATACTGCAGCTCGGCCAGGAGCGTCTCTTGTATGCCGTGAGCGTCCCGGGCCAGGTGCTCCAGGGTGGAAAACGTGCGGCCATGCAGGTAGGGCCGGAATCTTGGGTGGCTCTGCTGCATCACCCGAGCAACCCTGTCCGACTCTGACGTCGTTGGGCAGGCTCTATCAGCTCCTGCATCACCCGTACATATTCGACGAGGGTCTCGTCCGGGTGCTGGGTCCGGCGCTCCAGTTCTCGCTGGACTCGAGACTGGTACCCAGGTGGAAGAAATTTATCTTGAAACTTCTGCCGGAAGTCTTCCCAGGTGAGGAAGGGGGCCACGATGCGCCACCAGCGCGCGGCGCTCGCCTGGAACGCCACGGGCAGAACCCGCGCGAGGACGTACTCGTCCGAGGCTCCCGTGGCGAGCTTATAGGCCGCCAACTCGGCCAGGAAGTCGGCCACGGACTTCCGGTCGTCGTAGCCCGTGTACAACGGGACCGGCACCTGGGGTCGTGGCCCTTGCCCTTGAGGTCCGTGGTCAGCCAGGACCAGGCGTTGCGCGACTGTGTCGCAGAGGTTGGCCACCCGAGCCATCAGGTCCATGGACGTCGGGTCAGGCCCCTCTCCGGTCTCGCCTTGGTCAGCGGCGGCTCTTTGGCGGGTCTGCATCGCAGAAGCAACCGCAGAAAAACAGCCCAACACAAAAACAAAACAAAACGGAACACAAAAAGAACGGAAAAACACTTAATATACTACAGTATGCACAATATACACAATGCCCAAGCCGCGATGGCAAAGATGGCGTCCGGTGGCCGAAGCCTAGTCGAACGGCCACGTAGGCCTATCGGGGATGGAAAAAGCAAGAAAATCCAGGCTAACAGGCCTACAACGGGCTAAAAGCCTGCGGTCCAACCCGCGGGGAAGCAGTAGGCCTCGCGTGGAGCGCCAAATAATGTAGGGTTCGGTGCTACTGCTCACCCGAAAGAAGGACCAACGAGGCAAAACTCAGAAAACACACCTTTACTTCACGCTTGCGGTAGACCAACTGACTGCCGAGCCCCGAGCCTGGAGCGTGGCTCGCGCGCACGTCGCGCGCCGGGCGCCGAGCACGAGTTCTCGTTCCGCGCCGTTAGCCTCAAACCCCACAATATATATATATATATATATATTTTTTTTTTCAGTTCCAAGATTGCGGCAAAGGTGTTGGTTCAGTTAAGTCCCGGTTCGGTTAAGAACAACGGTTCGGTTCCGGTTCGACACTTTGAATACAGCAGAACATTAACGATGATCATGAAATTGCATCGGCATTTAGAGACAATACACCGCCTCCTTTTTGCGTACTTTCTTTGTGAAAGCAGCCGAAAATAGGAGCAGGGTAGTGAAAACGAGGGTGTCGGCGCGCACTGCTGTCGGGCTGACGGCGGGTCCGTGTTCCAGACGGCGAGACGGCTGAGACGGTGCCGCTGTGGACGAAGGCCCCGGCGGCATGCTTCCTTTCCTACGCGCGCGCTCTATATCATATTAACCTGGCAAACTCTGGATCCTACAGAGCTGGTGGGCCAATAAGAGAGGCAAAAGGAGGCACCTTACAAGAAATAAAAAAAAAATATCCGAGGACACCTATGCACTTTTTATGATTTGTGAATGCAAAAGCATGAATGTCGTTCTTCCGCTCCCTTAGTTCATCTGCGGCGTTGTTGCGTGGACGGCCACGTTTCGCGACTGCTGAGCTAGCGGCCGACGGCCTGACCGCGCGCATTCGTGAAGTGGCCACGCCAAGCTAACATCGGTCGAGGAACCTCTCTGGAATTTGCCCGTGCGGGCTCTGCGGCCAGGCCCGCACCTCTTACCGGCGGCCAGGACGCTGCGTGCGCTGCGCCGCCATAGAGAGGGCTTCTCTCGTAGCGTTCCTTGGTAATACGCCTCGCGACGGTTAATGGGAGCCTCGTTAGTTGAAGCTATGAAGCACGCCAGCCAATAGGAACCTGTTCATCTGATTTCTGCAACAGACGACAGGCTTCGCTCCATTGGGATAGGAGAAGGTGCCGCTTGGCGTGGCTTGAAAAGCTATGACGTCGGTTCGTTCCAGGGGACAGTTAATGCTTTCGCATTATAACTCGCGTGGAGTGCCGTCACCTATTCCGCTTCGATGCCCTTATGGGCTTTCATAGAGCCATAGGTGTAGACGTTTCCCGAGCTAAGGTTCACGGTGACAACTCTGCTGCGGCCTGTGGCCACTGTGGCCTCGGAGATTTTAACAAAACAAGATAGACTGCTCACCACACGTGACTTTTTGGATCTAATATATGCCGTTGATGCCGTTCTGGTGTCAAAACGGAGAGATAAAGAAAAACGGGTAGCCGCGGGGACGTTGGGGGCCCCCAGTGGCTCTTGATCGTTCCATTCTTCCATGGTATGTGCCCTTTCTATTCCCGAATATGTTTATTCAGAGAAAATATACGAGAATGTCGAAAGTCTAAAGATATTTCGTGGGGAGGTACTCACTTGAGTGAACGACGTTTAGCAAGCGGAACCTCGTCCGCCATGTTTTATCGAATGTCGGTGTTCATTTGAGCGAATGCGGTTGGCCTGTCGGCCAGATGACATCAGTTAATTTTAATGAACTCAGTTGAAACTGTTTATTCCAATATAATAAAATTAAATTAATTTTGCCTGGTATTATCTCCTGCGAATGAACGTTATTGCTAACTTTATTTAATGAAATATTGACGACCTGACCCCGGAGGAAGGACGAGTGTTTAGGTACGTTATGGTAACGGCGCTAAAAGGAACAGCTTGACTTAGTCGTAGTTTATTAAAGACATGAGCACTCAGTGGCTGAACTGGCAGAGCACCAAATTTCGTTTCCTATAATACAGCCCCGATTTCCAGTATTAAATGCTTCCAAATACCCTCCTGAAGGTGATGCGCGACCACACTGAGATCAGAAAGAGATTTCGGCTCATTATGAGTGGAAATTAGTTATCAATTTTCTCGTCTGCAGGTCATATATTAATGTTTTTTTCTGTCAGAAATAAGTACAAGTAAAAATATATTAGCATAGCTAACAAATGAGAGATGGAGATATCTTAAATATTTACGGGCAATGTGGATAATATTTGGGAAATAGGTTTTATTTCCAGATTAATGCCTGAACGACAATGGGAATAAAATTGTCGTTCACATATGCATAGACTTCGATTATCAAGGCTAATATCTGATTACAAGTTATTGAATAATATTAGTTTTTGGAATAAGTTGTGAAAATATATCGAAAATGCGTTTTGAAGAATGCTCTGCCCACTCTAAGAAGTAAAGTAATTTCGGAATGCTTATTATTGTGGATTGTTAGGATCGGGTCGAGCATCGTGCCGGAGTGCAATCGTCCATCACTACTTCGAGACGTTCTTGAAGATCCCTGGCTAGCCGTTCCGCGTTCCTCTATGGTTGGTTGTCAGGCATCGTGCTTTCCAGATACGCACACACACTGGAATTATAAAGACTACGATTACTTTCGCCTTGCTGACCCGTTGTAAAATATTAGAAATTACATCAAACCGTTTACTAAATCGCTTTTCAAACGTTAAAAAAACACATAGTTGTATGCAGGATGTTCTTATTGTTTGCTTTTTAAAAGGAACATCTAACCAAGAGCGGCTAACCGGTAACCGAAATGGTAAAAAACGAAACCCCAAAGAATCGGAAACCAAACCAACTTGAACAGGAAACCGTACCCGTAACTTTAACCGAACCGTTATATGTATCGGTTTTAGTCCCTGATGCTGTGGCGGACAGCGATCCTGGCAATGTCGCAGCAGCGGTGGTGGACGATGCCGACGACTGCTCTGCTGCAGGTCGCTCTCCAGCTGGACACTCTGCGAAAACTTCCTCAGCCAGGATTTGGGACTCCGCGACGCCCACTACACTCAGGTTTCCCCCTTTTTTATTTCCAGATTTTTTACGGACAATTACAAAGATCGTGACATCCAATAACATGACACTTCATCTTTTGTGGCGTCAATTGTGGCCACTTGAGGATCATTTTTGATGCATGGGCAGAATAGGACGGTAAACACACGATTGGGAGTCGAGGTTCCAGCACACTAGGTTTAGGCACTACTCACGTCAAAGAGTTGCAGGTAGCTGTTACCATAGGGTTATTATAATGTACCCTAGAGGTTCAACTGGCGCTAGTGTGCAGATGTAAATTAAAGAAAACCGGAACCACTTGAAATTTGATTTCCGGTAATGCATTTCTATGAGATAAAGTGAGTGCATGTTCTCCCTGCGCTTGATTATAAGCATACTACGTACGAATATTTTGTGCGTAGTATGTAGCTCGGAACATTTCCCAGTCACGCAGGCGAAACAATTGGTCAGCTAGGGCTTTTTTTTGTTATTCATGGCATTAAACACAGTGCTAAAACAGCTTAATACATGCGTTGATGTGCATTGTTGAACACGGCGTCGGCGCTTTCCAGCATGGGGGTTATTCATGATAGACGAACGAAGGAGATGTGGAAAACCTGGAGAAAGAGACAGAACTACGCAGTACCACTGGTTAAACAACAACCTCTGCGTTTAGACGGTAAAATTAATTAAAAGCCACATAATATTGTTCAATTTGCAATAAATATTTACTGCTTTATACTTTCTGCTCAAGAATATGCGCAATATGATTCTTCTGCGTTCGAAACATCACCCGCACGCTTGAAATCCTGGAAAATCGAGAGACGCCAGAGAACAGGCACCCTAAAAACGCTGCCGGGCAAATAAAATAGAAGAAAAAGAAGCACCTTTCATAGGTCATGTACTTTATTCGTTACGTTTCAAATGGTTTTAACCCCTCGCAGAGATGCACAGAGGAGTCATTTTCATATAGTGACAAAACGGGCATACTAACAATAAATAAGCGTAACCAAAACGCTGGCGAACCTTGAACACACTCTACATTCTTTGTGACTGTTATTTTGTTTAGTATCGTCGCTCCGTGTTACACACCTGCTATGAAGCACAGGTTTGGGCCTTAACTGGTGCGAAGTTTAACATCGTTCACTGGTGTTGAAAATACTGTAAGTACTGAAATTATACTTTCACAATAATACGAAAGGTCCATACTATTCGGTACAACCGAACTTACACTGGTTATTTATGCTATTTTTCGGCGAAGAGACAAAATGCACAAGTGTTTTCACCTAGGAATGCACTTGAGCGCCCCAAAAGTAGACTGGTTGCTGTCTGCTTCAATTTATATCCCAGTAGTCGCGTAGACGCTAGCGCCATTTGTACCTCTAGTGTACTATCGTGGACACTGTTAGCTATAACATGGCAGCGACGGCCGTCTCGTACCCCCAGCGCCTCGTAGCAGGCGCCGTCCGAAACTGCGCGCATACGCCGTGTGGCAGACTCACTCTTCCCGTTTGCGAGCACACCCTCGCTTTGTCGTCTGCTAGGCGCAGAGCAGGCGATGCCACAGTGCTGCTCGTCTGGTACCCTCGCCCCAGCGAACTGGTCTCAAACTCATTTTAAACCGGCGATTTTTATTGGGGCAGATTGCAGAGTCATTAAGGCATTAACCCTGTCTACGTTTTTTTTTCTTTTTCAGAAACAGGATTTTGCAATGCATCTTTAACAATATGCGTTTGCAAACCAGTATGAGCGCAGCAGGTGTGATACAGAAATGATACAGACTGTGATACAGACTGTTATACTCCGTTTCAGCGTACGCTACAAAACGACAGAGCCAATCAAATAGCGGCAAAGGTGCAACGTCACGGATTGCATCACCGGGGGACACAATAAGGTGCAAAAGGGCGCTTTTGTCGCTGCTTGGTTGGCCCTATCGTCTCGTAGTGACCGCTGTGCTTAGACCTAAAGTGAAGCGGAGTATAACTGCAAGTTTGTACCATAAAAAATGTAGTCTACCATGATATTACAATTAGTGGCGATGATTATCCTTAGCCAGCGGAGTCAGGGAATCAACCGTGGGCACCTCTTACGCGGTGGTTCCCTGAACCGCGTTCAGGGAATATTGGCGAGCGCTGTGGCGTTGTCTGCTCTGTGCCTAGCAGACGACAAAGCGAGGGTGTGCTCGCAGGCGGGAAGAGCGAGTCCGCCACAAGGCATATGCGCGGAGTTCCGGACGGCGCCTGCTATGAGGCGCTGGGGGTACCGGACGGCCGCCGCTGCCGTGTTATAGCTAACAGTGTCCACGATAGTACATTACAATAACTTTAGGCCTATAACATATAAAATAAGGAAGACAACGCTATCCCTACGCCTCATGCATTCTGTGAAAAAAACGTTTTGACCTTGCTTCAACGAGCCTGGATTCTAACATTATATATTTTAGATGACTGGCTGTATGGATGCGATTGTGTTGATCCCTCTTGAATAAACATTTAGACATTTTATTGTCACCAGTAATCTAGAGGTGGGAACGCTAGCGATACACAACTCGGCAAACGCGTTCAATTACCAGAGCCAAACGCCGGACGCCAGAGTTCAGCGTTCTAACGCGTTGGGCAAGTGCAGTGGAGACAGCGGCAGGCAGCTTAAGGTCTACCAACGAATCTTTACAAATGCAGCTTGGCCTTCTGACTTTCCCGCGGGCTCTCGTCCTCTCCTCTCCCTCAGTTTCTTGGCGCATTCAATGAGCAACCGCTGTTTATTCAAACAAAGATAATTATGTCGGCTGTTAATCTTCTTTTGACTTCATTTTAGGGCTTCATTTTTTGGTCAAAAAGTGTCGTAGACTTACATTTATGCGTTCACATATTGTCTCGGGCTTACGTAGCCTATTCGGGGAGTTCGCTTCTGGCTTTCGTCAAGAGCAGACGAAAAATGCAGCGCTCTGATAACAGCGCGTTATTGGCTCCTGCGAGCCGAGGAATCATCGACGCCGCAACCGGCGTTACCGATGACTATCGTTTTCTGCTCCCCCGTTTTCCGGACAAAAAGATGTGCATGAATTCCGTGTTTCTGCATGCCAATCTCGCTGGCAGACCCTGCAGAGCCGTCGGCTTTCCTGACCTTATACAATCTTGTGCGCAGCAAGGACGAGGACAAAAGGAGAGAACAGGACACAACGGCCTCAAGGAAATCATCGAGGGCAGTGACGTGGTGGTCGTTGTGGCAGTACCAAATGAGCCACGCATGAATGTTGACCCTGACAAGCATGGCAGCCACTGAAAAGGTGAAGGCGGCTTGATAATTTAAGGTGAAGGGTAAAAAATGCCTCGTGATCGAGCCGAATTCGAGGGATATTAAGGTGAAGGTGCTTTGGCTCTCAACGTACTTGGAGGACCGGCGGGTCGCTGAAGCCCTTGACTGAAGCCATTAAGCAAGCTGCGGATGATCACGAGAGAAAAGTGGAGATTGCCGGGCATGGAAACAATGGAGACTCTAAACAGAGAAGGCTATTTAACGTTACACGACGCCGTGACCTCTGCGGACCTGCCCCATATGTTCAAGGTGTATGGCGTGCGCTCACTTCTGCTGGTACCTGGAAGACCACAAGTGTGTTTCGGTGCAAGAGATAGGGAACATTCGGAGGCAATGCCGAGCTCCAAAGTGCGTTAAATGTCACCGATTCGGTCACGAGAACAGTGAGTGCTATTCAACGTACACCTATGCATTACGAGCAACAGTGAAGAGGACACAGACCAATAACACTTCATGGACGTCTCTGAGGTTGTGGATGCGACTGGTGAAGTTCCGTCAACTGCTCAAGCAGAGAGCACACCCCTACCCCCAGAAAGCACGGCGACGACTAGCAACACCCCGGACGCTGAGTCAGCTGCAGCCATTTCTTCGAGGGCCGATGGCACCAAAGCTCCGGAGTTGTCCAGTTCCAGCAGCAGCCCAACCAGCAAGGAGCAACAGCAGAAGGCAGCACTGCCTAAGGAAAGCAGTGCGCGGCCCAAAAGGGAGGACTGCCGTGACTGACCAAATGGACACGTCTACCGCCGACGCCAATGCACCGAAGGAAGAGGATGAATGCAAGAGAAACCAAGTTTTACCTCCCGCCACCACCGCATGTAAGCGTCTTACTACTGGGAAACAATCTGTCCGGCAGGTTCAGGAATCACCTCTCCCTTAAAACAAAACAGCCAGTGGTTTTCGCTTTGCCACTCTAAATGTTAGAGAGTTTAGTTCCGGGAAAAAGCAATACCAGTTGCAGTGTTTAATTTAGGATAGGAAAATTGACTTTTTGGCGATTTAAGAAAAAAAAATATCTAGTGAAGAGCAAGTGAAGCAGGCATTATCTTTATTTTTAAATAAGTATGATGTGTGTGTAAGTCACGCCGTTGGGTTTCAGGGTGGTGTTTTTTTGTTTATTAAAAAGTTCATTGAACTGTTCCAATTTGGGGTAACGAGCGACCCTTCTGGCAGATTTGTCAAGTGTGACTTTGCCGCCTCAGGTACACAGTGGTGCGAGATTTGTGTCCATGCACCTAACGACGTCAGCGATTGAGTTACTTTTTTTTAACCATTTGCGTTCCCATGGACTTTGTGATCGGGAAGTCATCGTGCTTGCTGACTTTAACTGTGTCGGGAAAACTGAGGACAGGATTCCCACTAGAACGCGCCTCGACAAATGCGAGCATTTCCTACTTGACTTAATTGAAGAGCGCGATTTGAGTGACGTGGCGGATTTCCAGTCGCGAGGACGCACCATTTATTTTATACATTTCCCGCAAGCATCGCACGCCCGTCTTGATAGGATTTATGGTTCTTTAGAACTCATGAACGAATTAAACAGTTACGCTGTAGAACCAGTTTCCTTCACAGACCACTGCATGGTAGCCATAACAATAGAGCAGACATCTCTAAAACCGAAGCGCATCAATTGGAGGCTATGGAAGCTTACTTCTCAACTGCTTAAACATGAAACGTTTACAACTGATACGAGGCAACTGCTTAAACAAGTAGCTAGCCAGAAGCAGCCCATTAGTGGGGCGTGGGAGCGCTTTAAGGAAGAATTGAAGCAACTGGCAAAAGAAAGGTCGACAATATATAGTTTCCATAAACATAAAGAATGAAAAAGCTACTGAATGACTTGCGTCATTTGCAAGAGCTTGAATGCATAAACCCAGGACAGGCAGCAAAAGATATAAGCTACGTAAAGGATCAGTTATACAGCCTATATCAAGAGCGATATCATGGCGCGGTCGTGCGCTCCCGAGCTGAAAGATACCTCTTCGGAAAGTAACCCCGCCCCCCCCCCCCCCCCCCAAAAAAAAAAGAAAAAAAAAAGAAGCAGTGATAAACGAAAAACAGCACACTGTGACGAAGGAAATTTTAGAAATACAGCATAGCCATAAAACAGTTACAAATAAACAGAAGATTCAGCGCGTGTTCGTCGAACACTACCGTTCACTCTTTGGTAAAAACGAAGATATAAAAAACATCGAATGCCTCATCAGGCTAATATCCCTGCTCCCGCGTTTAAACGAACAACAGATAAAGGATCTTGAAGACCCGATCAGTCTGGCAGAAACAGAAAATGCAGTCGATGGCTTACCTAATAAAAAAAACACCCGGCCCCGACGGCATTATTTCTGAGTTTTATAAAACGCATAAAAACGTAATTTGCCCAATTTTGCAAGTGCTTTTTCGAGAGGCATACCAATTAAATGCGCTGTCCCCCTCCTTTTTACGTACTCACACTGTTTTGAATCCGAAAAGTAAAGAC
>JABSTQ010006001.1:0-16940 GCA_013358835.2 Ixodes persulcatus | reverse complement strand
ACCCCGGCTTCTTTCGTGTTCTACATGAGTACTAGGTTCAGTATACAATCCATCGTGCATCTCGTCTTCTAAAGCCAGCTAGGTGCGGTGAAAGTAAGTTGTTTTCTTCACCCACCATTGCAATCGCTCGTTAATTAATTTCTCCATAACTTTACCAATAACAGCTTGTTAGACTCACGGGGCGGAATGACTCCAGTGACATGGGCGATTTTCCTGGTTTCAGAAGAGGGACAACTTTCGCTAGTTTCCAGTCCTCTGGTAGACCGTTCTGGTTGCCATATGTTATTAAATAGTTTGAAGAAGAAGAGTGGTTGCTTTAGGTCCCAAATTCGAAAGGGCTCCGTATGTTATGCCATCTGGTCCTGGGGCTGTTTTTCTACCGGAAGTTGTTTGTAAGGCAGTCTCCAGTTCGGGCATTGTGAATGGGAGATCCAACTCTGAATGAGTGACCAAAATTGTGCATCTATTTTTTGTTTTACTGCGTTGCATGATGTTGTGAATTCTATAGTACATGTCGCAGCGCCCGGCCGCGTGAGCAGTTGGCAAAACTCATCCGCAACGAGGACAACAGAAATACCCCGATGTAATGCCAAAGCCCGGAATGGGTGAATCTGAGTGACAGGAGTTCTAAGTGCTCGGAGTATGTTCCAGACTTTGGGTATTGACGTAAAAGGCGAAAGAGAATCGCAGTTACTGCGCCAGCGTTTTTTGGCAAGCTTTTTTAGTTGTCGACGCATAAGGGCATGCGTTCGTTGAGCCTCTAAGTAGTGCTCAACTTGCCCTGATCGATTGTATTTCCGTTCAGCCCTTCGTCGTATAGCCCGTAGCCTCTCATATTCGGCATCCACTCCAATACATCCCTGAGGAACTGATATTACCCGCGTGGAGCGTTCCATATTTGTGCGAATGCTTGTAACAAAATTTTCAAGTGTGCAGTCAATTGTATTTATGTTTTTAGTATTTAAGTGTCGATAAACTTTCCAATTTGTTAGTTGAGTTTTACGTTTTTGAGGAGACTGCAAAAGTTTAGGTTGACACACGAGGATAGGAAAATGATCACTTCCCCTTGTCTCGACATCTGTGCGCCAATTCATTCCAGAAGATAAGTTGTGGGAGCAGAGTGTTAGGTCTAAACAACTAGAATATGTAGGACCGCGCAGGAATGTTGCGGATCCATTATTCAATACCGTTAGGTCAAGATTTTCAGCTGCGTTGGAGATCATATCCCCACGAATATCGCATCGATCACTTCCCCAGAGAGGATTGTGGGCGTTAAAGTCACCAGCAACTACGAATGTTTTCCCAAGCTTCCGGATCATACGGGAAAACTGTGTAAGAGTGATGGGTGTAAGGGGTTCAAAGTACACACTTGCAATGACTAAGCATATCTTACCGATGTTCACCTTGCACGCCACATATTCCGGTGCATCCTCTTTCGATGTAGATACGAGAGTTGATGTTAGGTCCTTTCGCACACACAACATTGCCCGACTGGGGCCGGAAGGTCGTGTCGTTTGATAGGTCACATAGTTGGGCAGTCGGAATTGGGCTGTGACTCGTGCTTCAGAGATGGCGAGAATCGGGAACTGATGGAGGGCAATAAACTGCCGAAAGTCGCCGCTCTTTGATCGCAAACCATTGGCGTTCCATTGGAACAAAAAGGCTTGTCGGTACCGATCATTCATTTGTAGAATTTGAGTTAATCGGAGCACTCGAACGTGCAAGGATATGCTCCATTGAAAGTAGCATTTGCACTTCAGGAAGGTCTCTAGCCTCCGGTAGTGTTGTAACTATTGCCTTCAATGCAGCAAACAGAATCGGGAGCAGCAGCTTTTCTAGCTTTTCGGATCGGGCAGTTGTGTTTTGTCGGAGAGACATTGAATATGGATTGGTATCGGCTGTCTGTGCCTCAACTGTTCTTGCTGTCAGAGGCGTTGGCGTCTGCGTCGAGTCACGTATTGCTGGCTTGCGTGGGGGAATCCGTGGAGGAAGTCGAGGTGGTATCGGTGGTGGAGGCGGTGCCGGCGGTGCCTCTGGTGGTGGTGCCCCAGGTCCGGCAGCTCCGATGGCTTCAGCGTAGGTATATCTTGATCTTTTCTGTATTGGGTTTGGAGGCGCAGGAGACACAGGTCTCACTGCCTCTGGATTTGGTGGTGGCGAATGACGCTTAGTCGTCTTGCCGTGAATCAGTTCGTGTTTACGTAATGCTCCTATTTCTTTGTTTCGCACACAACCCGCGAATGACGCAGCATGTGGTCCGCCACAGTTTGCGCACTTCGGGTGGTTTCTGGAGCTGCATTCTTTATAGTTATGTGGGCCTGCGCACACCTTACATCGCTGTGGTCCGCGACACGTATTAGCCACGTGTCCATGCCTTTGGCAGCGGAAACAGCGTACCGCCTGTCCAAAGTATTCTTCCACCGGATGACTGGTGAATCCCAGGAAAACGCGTATGGGCATTGGGCAGTCTTCTCTAAATTGTAAGATGACGCTGTCCCGTGGATGCTTGACGACACTTCCGTCGCCTTGAGGTACGTAGGCAATTTGCCGTTTGACAGACGTAACCCCTTTGTCAGCGAGATACTCCAGGAGTTGTTCCTCTGTGTACTCGTTTGGGACATTTTTTATCTTGCCCAGATTCTTTGAGTAAGACTGCGGCACATTGGCCGCGACATCAATTCCAGCAACAGTTTTCAAGGCTAGAAGCTTATTTGCTGACGACAAAGAGGCAACACTTACCACAAGGCTTCCATCTTTGGTGATTTTATGTGAGCTCACTTTCTCTTGGGCTGTGGTGACAATTTCATTTGCGATTCGGTTAGGGTTCACTTTCCAGAAGGACTGTGCCTTCGTAGACTTGAAGACGATGGGGATGCCTTTCGAGCGCTTTTTGTGGTATGTCACTGTTGTGAAAGGTGTCTCGTCAAGATCAACGTCAATTTGGTCTCCTATTGAGTAGTCGGAAGTGCTTGCTCCGTCCGACGTAAGGCATAGTTTCTTCTCTGGTGTTTCTCCAGAGTCCTCCATTGCTTGGCGTGTAGGGGCTGAACAACTAGCTGGAGGAATCAATTGAGGTGATCGTAGTAAATGTGGTTGGCAAACGCCATGGAGGGGGAGACGAGCCTCCACCGCCTTGTTTTGCCCGTTGACGTTAGTACACGATTGTATCTGCGCAGCAGATCTCTTGCTCGCGGTCGCGGATTGGTGAGACAGTTCTCAAATTACCTTTCAAGGCGAGGTTTTTCCTGTGGTGTTGTTTAAACAGCAAATAGAAGAGAGCGGAGGAAAAATGTCCGTTTCTCGTCCAGACACTTCTTCTTCTTTTCCCGGGTATAAATTGTTCTCTGATATAGGGAGATGCGGTTCGGCGCTTGCCACGGCCTTTCGCAATAAATCTTACCAAGAAGGAATCAATTGTTGATTGACGTGTCAATATTCTTTCAATGAAAACTTCTGCAGGAATGCACGCTCAGTAGACTCAATCTTCCAAGACACCAGTGGAAGCGGACATGAAGTAAACTGCTTCGCAATTGACGGTACTTACTTCACCATTATAATGACGACCGAAAGGTGACATAACGAAATATTGTGTTTCATGGGATCCGGAAGATTTTGTAAAGGTTGTTACATTATAGTTCCCAGAAGACAAACGCCATTGCAATATTTTCGGAAGTACCGATATAATGTTGTAAGTACAGCTTAGGAGGAGTATGATGAAAACCATCAGAATAATAGGAAGACGTTTATTTGCAATGAAGACGCTATAAATTAACGGCGTTTAGCGACGGAAAGTTATGAGCGTTCGGGAATTTATAAGTTTACGTGATTGCTAACTATGGACATGCGGACAATGACGACCTGTTTTGTCGGGAAATGGAGTAGCGGTGATGACCTGATATCGGACGACTCGTGGCAGACGAACAAGCAAGTTTCTTCTCAGCGAATGGTAAGCGTCCAGTGTCAAGCACAGCACGTGGCTACCGACGTTGTCGACGTTTCGAACACTTACCACTTTCGACAAAAGTGCTGGCACCTGGGATAACTTTGTGGAAAGAGTCGAAGTCTTCCTCGAGTCCAGCGCCATCATGAACTGTAAATGAAAACGATCCACTATTCAGTCTGTGGGTGGCGAAACATATCCGCATTTGCGGAGTCATGGTCGATGCGTACTCTAAGTGGTTGGAATTTTACACGATGCCTGCCATGACGTACAAACGCGTCATTGACGTTCTACGCTCTTTTTTCCTTACTTTTGCCCTACCGAAAATACTTCGCTCTGATAACGCGACACATCTTGCTTCAAATAAAATAAACAAGTTTTTGAGAAAAAAAAAAAAGACCGGTATCAGGCATCACATTAGTGCACCATACCATCCTGCAACTAACGGGCAAGCAGAACAAATGGTGTGCGAAACGAAAAAAGCCCTCTTGAAGCTTACGGAAGAAGCAGTTCAGTGAAGAATCGCCAGGGTCTTGTTCCAGCAGCACGCGACGGTCTTATCTTACACGGTAAAAACACCCGCCGAAGCAATGTTCGGCGGACGAAGAGCCACACCCCTCGATCTCATATGATACTATGGCCATGAATGAAGATCGAGAGATTCCCAGATTGGGAGTAATGGCAGATTATTCGGTCGGACAACTCGTCTACGTGAGGAATTTCAGCGGAAGACGGGCCTTCCATGTAAAACTTGAGTAGAAAAGGCTCTATGTTGGTTGACAAGAAGGTGTCATCCCTCTGAATACGTTGGATATCAATGCCCTTGAGTGTAAATATAACGAAATCACAAAACTCTCTTTGTGTATTGTGTAACTGCCCTTGTATTTGGTAGTAGAGGCTATGGTGGTGATTTGAACCTTTCACGCCAGGCTCCTTTTTCTTATTTTTCGCCTCATACTCCTTTGCGGTTTCAGTAGGCTTCAAGAATCTTTTGGAACGGGGACACCTTACGTCAATGAGGCCATTTGTTCCAAGTAGTCAATCAGGGAATACTGCTAGAAATCCGTCCTTCATATTAACGAATAAGCCGCACTTCTGCACATTGCAGTTTTCCTGTTTCACGTACAGTTGTAAAGCAGCATCCTCCTTGATTCTACCATATTCTGTTGCGGGTGAAGAAAGGTCTTTGGGTACACGATACTTGAAACAAGTCTGGCACTGTACGTTGTGGTTCGACACCCACTAATATCGTAGTCCTTATAGAGCCTCACAATTTAATCATTACCTCGCCACCTCATGTTGCTCTTCATCGACAGTAAGTACAATAGGCTACCGCCATATTACAATCCAAGAATTGAAAAATTGAGTCCTTCAATCCTTCAATATTTTTATTATTTTAGATAATGTTATTACGTTACATTACCTCGAGACGATCGACGTCCATCGTCGATCTTCAAATACTTATATAAGGGGGGGGGGGGGCGATTGGTGGCCGAGTGCATGTCTAGCGCACTCCAGCTCGGAGCACGTGGAGCGAAAGCTCGCACTGTAGAACCCACCCCGCCCCTGCCCGTTTCGATGTGGAAGAGCATCATACCGGCGTGCGGTCGTGTATCACTACTGCGTGGTGCACGTTAAAGACCCCAGGTTTGCGGTTGTACCGCACTGGCTAAATTGCTCATATACACCTGAGACACACGCCCACTAAGGCAGACTAACTTCCGGCTGTATAAACATACACACAACAATTTGCAATTAGACGCACAATCACAAAGAACACAGCGTGCCGCCTCTTTTCTTTGGACAGTCTTTTTTTTTTAACCAGCGCAAGCTCGCGCTTTCTCTCTTTTGAGACGGTTAGAACTAACGTTGATTAGAACAGTCGCACATAAAACCCGCGTTTCTCCTACCCGGTCGCTTCCTCCTCTCATTATGTGTGGGTGGTTAAAACTAAATAAGCTATAATAATGGTGTATTATTCATATTTAGTTTCAGTTTCAGTCAGGGGAAAGGAGGTTCGCGGGAAGTAGGGCCAATAAATGAGCTGCGCTTAGAGTATCGGCACTCTCTTCCCCGACAGTGTTGTGGGCGCCGCCATTTTGGTGCTTTTGCAAAGCAGGCGCAACTGCCGATCGTCATAATTCAAAATTGCGATTTCCTCAGCATTAGATTCGGTGTTAGGAAGCTCATGTAATATTGCTTTGCTTTGTCGCAAACTGTTTAAAGTGGAGGACGGAAAAGCGTTTCTTGTGATTTCAGATACAGCTTCAAATAACTGGCAACCATGATTTTAAGCCACAATATGGCCAAGTGTCGCTACTCTGAAGCATAGCTTATTTAATGACACTATTCATGCCCTTGTTCAAGAAGCTTGTAATACCTGGAGGGGCCATGAAGTGAGCCCCGTGGATTCCACAAGCCACTACCTTTTGACACCTGCCTCTTCCTCATTGTTCCCGCTAGTGCCAGTAAATTAGCTACGCTTCAGAGTAACGACACCCTGCCATATTGTGGCTTAAAATCACGGTTGCCAGTTATCTGAAGCTTTATCTAAAATCACAGGAAATGCCGCGTCCTCCACGAATGTTTAAACAACCCGCGACAGAGCATAGCAATATTGTATCAGCTTCCTAGCACCGCATCTAATGCAGAGGAAGTCGCACATTTGGATCATGACGATCGGCAGTTGCGTTTGCTCTGCACAAGACCCAAAATGGCGGCGCCCAAAACAATTTTGAGGAACGGAGTGCCGATACTTTAAGCGCAGCTCATTTAGTGACTCTAGGCATGAAGTGAACTCGGGTGTATTCTTTCCCTCTTCGTCTTTATCGTTTATTGATTTCAATTATATCGAATAATGAACACTTTATATCACGCTACGCTTGTGTAATTATTTGTCTTAGATTTATTAACCTGACCCAGTACTTAAACCGTTCATTTATCGATAGTAAATCTTCAAATATATTTTCTAAATGTGAAGGTAAAATGACACGGAGATTGATGATGATACAGACGCCAACGCCGCCCTCGAAAATTTTTTGAACTTAGAAATCAGCAGTTTTGTCTGCCATCCGCCAGGTAGCGCAACAAAACACCCAAAAGAGTTTTTAATTGTTTTTAAAATTAGCTAAGCTCTACAACTATCAAGAAACCAAAGCAAGATCATTGGAAAAATCTAATACATCGCAATGTATAGCTATTCTATAAAATAAATGTTATTAGATGCCAATAAATCTGTTTGATGTCCAAAAGAGATGTGCGTCAAAAACAGGTAAGTTTGAAGGGCTCCCGGAGCGTTATGACTTTGAAAATAAAAAAAGCCACCGTCCACCTCTTGGGCAACTATTGTAGTTCTAAATGTTATAAACGATTTTACCATAGTTTAATTATTTACTCAGCGGCATTTGAACTACCATGACTCGAAGCACAAAAAAGTGCTACGTTTGATATAGAATATCTAAACATAAAAAGTTTACACAACATTAAATTTTTTTCTGCATATTACCAATTATAAGCACTACATCTGTAGCTAATTTCATTGCCATAGCGCTTGTGATTAAAAACATATTTTTGCTGAAAAATGTCAATTTTAGGGCAATATTTGGAGAGCTGAAAAAAACAAAGTAGTGCAAATACCAAAAAAGTATACCGTCACATTCTGCTCCGACATCATCTTAACAAAACTGCTCTATTGGAACCGTGTTATCTTTAATGAATCGTTCATAAAACATGAACCAACGGAGCAAGTGAGGGTCCGCGCCATCATATTCGCAACGCTACAAATGCGCATGAACAGTATAAACCAATACATACATAATATTAAATGAAAGAGGATTGCATTGCCTTTCGAATGACATCAATCTCACAAAACAGTATTTAAAAGCAGATGAGTAATGACCTGCCAAAAAGTACCTAAACTGCCACATTCAGTAGAACCGTGGCCTTAAAGGGGCGGTTCAACGATATTTGTACTTTTCTCAAATACCGCTTAGAATGAATCTATGACGTGCAGGGTATGTTCAGATAAGGACTGCTATATGGTGTTTCAGGCCTATATTTTGTTTTCGATCACATTTTTTTTAAATGAAGTAGTAAAACATGTTCGTTCTGCAAAATATACCTTACTTTTGCAAAAAAGCTCTTTTTCTTTTTGTAATAACCGATTGCGTCTTTCTGAAAGGAGCTTGAACTACGATTTTTTTCAAATTGCGTGTTTACGCAACTTTGAGGGCAGGAGGAATAAAAAAATAAAATTCTCTACAACGTATTTTTTTATACAAGACACGCGGTCTACCCGAAGCAGTTAAATTTAGTTTATTTAAGTTTATATTTTAAATTAAAATAAAATGGCAAACTTGGCCTCAGAGCGTAACTCATTCATATTATTCATTTTTAGCGATATTTTAACACATCTAAAAATAAAGTTTTTAGGCTAAATCTTTCTGTACGCAAAATATTGGGCTTTGGTCACTTTTAGTTGTAAAATCACTCCACAACTATTGTAAGTGTAATGCGCCCGGAATTTTTCGCAATATCGGAAACGTCAAAATTGTGCACTTTCTGTGCCGCAATTAAAAAAAGAAAACAATCCTCTATTCTTTTTTTAAGTTTTTCATAATGAGCTTTTATAAATGGGTAATAAATAATCCGCAAAAAATTATGTTGCAGTATATAGTTTTAAATTAGAAAAAAAAATATATAAACGTTTTGCAGGTCCATGTTGCAGTCAAATACCGTTGGAGGCTTTCTGTCTCAACAACTCGTGCTACTCGAGCACCGGACTCATAGTTGACGTAGTTGGTGGCATTACCTCCCAAACACTATGGAGCATTATACAAAAAAAAAAAAGCTGTGTGATTTTTTTATCATTGATGTGGCTCATATTGCCCGTGAAAACTGAACTTTTCGGCGCATTCGGTCCTTAGGTTGTTGTGCATGGTTAATTGTGCAGCATTGCGCTACATTCCCAGTTTTCTCTCTCTCTCTCTTTTACTCTTGATCTCTTTCTTTCTCTCCCTTTCTCTCCTTTTTTTCTCCTTATTTATTCTCTGTCCCCCTACACCCCTCCCCTATCGACAGTGACATGTGCGCACTCAGCGTCACAAACAACGTCAAACTTTCAGTAAAAAATAAATAAATAATCAACATCGTTTAAATTGAAGTGCATCAGAATGTTATCACTCGGGGGACTATGCCAAGACTGCGAACTCTTTGCTAGGCCATCAGGTTTAGCAAAGGGAAGATAGGAAGGAAACGCTCGCTTTCATACTTATAGATATCTTAGTGTACATTTAACATTTACTACGTTGCTTGACACTCATCCTCCAGTACTGTGTGTTAAGCGTTCTTTCCCGACCATGCATACCAAGTCGTCGAGCGTGGCATGAAGTGACTTCACAGAAGGCGTCGCGTCATGCTTTCGGATGTCGCGATCCTGGCGGTTGATGCTAGAAGTCCCGGCAAAAAGTGCGAGCGAACGCGAGTGTCGCTGTCGTCGCGGCGTTTCAACTCCTGACTTCTGAAGCTTCCGTGGGCTGTCAAGCCGGAGAGAGGCCTGCAGTGGAACAGGCCGATGGCCAAGAATCCGAGACATTCGCTTTACTTCCATTGCGCGACGACACGTGGCGTCTAAGCCCGAGCGGAATTAAAGTCCCTCTATCCTGAAAAAAGTGGCACCATTCATTGTTGTAGAAATGCTGGAGGCACGTGACGCGCGCCACTTCTGGGAAGAACAAGGCGTCTGAAATTTAGCTCAGTTAGAGTGCAGTGTACTAGACGGGACGAGTGAATCCACCAGAGCAACGTTACTGGAGCAAGCTCAGTTTCACAGCTCCGCCTGCGACGTGGGCTCAGTGGCGGTCACGAGAACTAGCAGCGCTGCAGTCGAGTCTTACTTTCGGATTGTCTAGCCCGCCAAGTCTGAATAGCAATACTTGAGCTTGGGCGAGTTGGTGATTCATACTAACACTCCACAGCGCAAGGAAACAGACGCACACAAAAATTAATTTCAAACACTCAAAGAAAAAACACTCACTGACTCTGATCTCTGTGTTGTATTACACTTCATCTTCAAAAAAGGGAAGAAAAGAAAATAAAAATAAAAGGAAGCTCTCAACGCGGTGGTAGTAGACGACGCGCGAGACAGGGAAGAAAGATCCGACTGCAGCGCCGCTAGTTCTCGTGACCGCCACCTGGGCCACTCGCCTCTGCAGGCGAGAATAGGGAGCTGCGAAGCTGAGCTTGCTCCAGTAACGTTGATCCAAGCCACTTCGCTCGTAGCGCCCTTTCGGGTGCTACGAGCGAAGTAATTTGGATTAGACGTTTTTTTTTTATGAAAAACGCGTTTCGTTCCAAACTCAAGCTTGACCGGCACACTGGTCAAGGTCATAGAAACAATTGAACGCCGGACTATATTTTTTATAGAACCTAGACGCCAGTCGTCACGTACATACAGTAACTCGTTGTCACAGCGCCATGCGACATCAGGACGACGCCTTGACGTCAACGTCGTCATCGACGTTGACAACGTGCGTTACACGACACCAATACTGCGTTCTGATGTCATATTGCGTTGACAACGATGACGATGTCAACGCTGACGTTGATGACGACAACGACAACGTCACGGGACGTCGAGATGACGGCGTCCTTGTCAATGCGACGTCATAAGGACGCTTGGTGTGAGTTCGTCGACGTCGTTGTCGACATGACGCAACTCGACGTCACGAAGACGTCCCGACAACTTCAGGACGTCGATGTTGACGTCATCGTCGACGACGTTACACGGCGTCAAGACTTCGTCGTGACCGCGCGTCGACGTTGATGCTGGCGATCGACGTTACACGCCTTCAAGGCTTCATTATGACGTTGACGTTAACGATGACGTCAAGACGACGTTAATGTGACGTCATAGCGACGTTTGACGTTGCGTGGGGCGTCGACGTCAACGTCGGCATCAACGACCACGTCCACGTCGCCCTCGACGCGGCGCGCGACGTAATGAACGCGTTATAACTGCGACTTGATGTCGCGTAACGGCGTCGTCCTCAACGCGACGCGATGTCACGACCGCGTCACAACGGCGGCTTGATGTCGCGTGATCCTCCACGCCATGTCACGACTGCGTTACAACCGCGACTTGATGTCGCGAAACGGCGTCGTCCTCGACGCAACGGAATGTTACGACGGGACAGCATCTTGACGTCGCGTAACGTCGTAGTCGACGATGACGTTGTGGCGTCGTCATAACGTTACGTCGTCGTGTCGTGGTGCTTTGACGTAATCTCTGACGTCGATATCATAAAAATACAATATAGTCCCTAAGGGGCTATACTGCCTCTATGACCTTGACCTGTGTCGTTGCTCAATCGCACGTAGCGAAGGTGGCGCTGCGATCGAAGTGGCTTTCCAGGTGCTTTTTTGAGTGTTCGTGCGTATGACGCGTGCGTTGCTCGCTTTTCCCCGATGCGACGAACACGCACGCGCTGGGCTGTGGAGGTCGGACGCTGGGCTGTGGATTTGTAAACATTGGAAAAATGTATAAACGTGAACGATCGGTTTACTTTTACTAGAATCAGCTTTGAATTTAGGTCGCTTGGTGCCGTTCGCTGCTCTGGAGCCGCGGTCTAAACCATTTACCCATAGCTGCTCTCATTATTCACTGACCTTAGGCCCTCATAATTCAATGATTATCAAGAAATTGAAAAATATTGGTGTATGTTTATACAGCCTGAACATAGTGGGCGACATTGTTACCCACTGTAGATGAGCAGCGAGTGCAGTAGAACCGCTGGTCTGGAGTCTAACGTGCACCACACAGTAGCGATACACGACCGTACGCCGGTGCGATGTTCATCCAGATCGAAAAGGGCAAGTATGGGGATTGAGCCCAGGATCCCTGGGTTCTGCAGCGCGAGCGTTCGCTCCACGTGCTCCGCGAGCTGGTGTGCGCTAGCCCACTCGGCCACCGATCCCCCAAACAAGAAATTGACCTTTTGTAGAAATACGCGGTGCGCATGCGCGGAATATTTGATGTGTCTGGGTTCGAGAGTATCTAGTTCCAAACAATCCGCCATCTTGCATTTCTCGCCTTTGGGCGCCTTGGAGACCATCGAGAGTCGAGACTCAAGTTTTGATGTGGCGAATAAGGTAAACACGAGTCATCGTACTGACGACGCCCGTTCTAGATTACGACGTGCACCGCAATCATGCCGGTGAACTGTGTAGCCTTCGGCTGTCGGAACTAGTATCGCCCGGGTTGTGGAACTAGCTTTTCTCGCTTTCCGTGTGGTAAGCTTCATCCCGTTAAGCGGGCAGCCTGGATTCGTGCAGTCAGTAGAGTTGACAAGTCCGACCCCTCGAAGAACTGGAAGCCGAGTCAGCTGTCCAGACTATGTAGCGCCCATTTTATTACAGGTAAGTTGACTTGTCATTTTGAAAGCGATAGAGCTTTGCGAAGTGCGGCGATGATCACATCTCTTCGATTGCAGGGAAGCCGGCGTTAGACAAGGCACACCCGGACTATGTCCCTACACTGTTTAGCTACTCGCATCCACGGCCGTCAGCCCTCGGTTGGTTTCAACGCTGGTCCTCCAGATCATCAACCCAAGGTGAGAACCTTTCCTCGTCACACCGGCGATGCGATCTAGTCGTGCGATAACTTTCATCACGAGCAAAAAGCGACGCGATTTGAGCAGTCGCTTGCTGACCCGGCTTTTTGGAGATGCGATCTAGTCGCACCAGAGCGGCTCAGCCTACGGTGCCTTCATGTGCGCTTTGCTTGGGGTGATGACATCTGGCCATTTTGTTTCGAACGCTTATTTTTATATTTTTGTTCTGATGCACGTGAAAGAGCGTGTCCCTTCACTCGCTCGTGGCACTGACTGGGCTACGGCGACATTTTGTTTCCGGCGATTTCTTTTTATTTTCCCAGTGAGTGCGGGCTGTCGGCATCGGGTACTACAAACGATTGCATCACCCTAAACATAAGGCCATTGAGGCACTCTAGCTCAGCCAGTCAACGGCGTTCGGAGCGAGAGTTTTCGAGAAGCGACTCGCCAACGAAGGCGTTGGACTCGCTCATCGCGCACGCCAGTGTGACCATCTAATCTAATTTTTTTGCAATGCGATCTAGTCGCATCGCGTGACTACTTACATCGCCGGCGTGAATGAGCCAACGATGCTCTAATCAACAAAAGAAAAAAAACAAAAGCATGTCAAGTTAAATTTTTAGAGTTGTCACGAGAGATTTGAACTTCTAAAACTCTCCACCTCCAAAAAAAAAAAAAAAAAAAAACTATTTACATTATTGGTGTGGTTTTTATCTCAAAGTTGGGGTCGATTTTACTGCGAACAAATACTGTCGTGAGGGTTGTTCTTTCGTTTCGACAAGTTATCAAAAACAGTACACTGGCCATTTGTAAGTCATTCTCATTTCAGAGACAGCATGTTTAATAGCAAGCACTAGAACAAACACTTATAGTATTGTGATGTGGAGGCAGAGGCGGATCCAGAACTCCGTTTTTTTTTTTTTTTTGTTTTTGGGGGGGGGGGGGAGAGGGAGGGGGAGGGAGGGAGGGAGGGAGGAGAGGGAGAGAAAATTTGTAAGGATACTATTCTCCCATTCTTTCGTGTGCACCGGGGGGGGGGGGGGGTCCACCCATGTCAAATTGCCCTCCGAGAAACGGGGAGGGGGGGGGGGTCGACTTTGTTTGGGGGGGCGACCGCCTCCGTCGCCACCCCCCCCCCCCCCCCCACTCCTTACATAGCACCTACCGAAGTTTATAGATACTGTCGAACTCTCCATAGCTCGCATGTGACATAATTTGCGGCCTTGCTGGTATTTTATGTGCCACGAGTGTTTGATTCACTGTGCTAGTTTCACAGTGCAGAGGGCAAAGTATGAAGGAATCCGTATGTAGAAATAGCCGGCAGTACACAGGAATGTAGACACTTGCAAGCTATGTATAGGGCGTTATCCACACATGGCTACCAGATGGTGCACTCTGAGTACTTCGCCATTATGTGTCTGTGATAACAAATGGCAGCGCCTGCACAGCCGCAAGAGCTATACGTTACTCGGCAAACTTTTTTTTGGTTGAGGTGACACCGTGCACGAAAACGGTGTCACTTGTGGCGGGCGGCTGTGGTATGAGGACCTAGGATGCACTTGAAAAAGAAAACCGAGGACAGCAGGCATTGCGGACTCCAATCCAGAGAATCGTAACACACATAACCGCGCAAAGGTTCGGTCGCTCTCCCTGAGTGGGCAGCGTGAATGACTCGCTTGCATCACCGGGGAACACCTTGACAAAGATCACGACATGTAGCGAGCATATTTTTATGTTCAAGGTACTTCATGTCGGGTAAGTGTTGGGATAGTTGACTTTTTTGGGGGTCGGATCTCTTGAGCGTGCATGTGTAGGCGAGATGTTTGTTTGCTGCCACATCAGAACTGTACTCATCACACAAATTTCATATAGTACCTGCACAATGCCGATTCAATCAAAAAAGAGCCAAAGGAGAGAACGTGCAATGTGTTAGATTTTTTGCAGTGGCAGCTAAGGGCAACAACAGACTTCAAGATTTCTGCCAGGTAAAGAAATGCGTGCTCACGAGCAGTGGTGTCTTTCAATACCAATTTTCTGCTGCTCCTGCGGTAAGAAACTTCCATTCCAGTCTCTCTAGCATCTTGTTTGTCAAAATAAAACTTTGTTTCTGCAAGTAGGTCATTCGTGCTGACACTTACCCGAAACTCTACTTGTCGAAATCTTTGTCAAGGTTTTCTCCATTGTTGCGACCGCGAGTAATTCACGTTGCCTCCTTACGCAGGGCGACCGAGCCTTTTTGAATTCATACGTTCGAACTCTAGGAAATTGCAAAAAACAGGAACCGGCAATGCCTGCTGTTCTCGGTTTTCATTTTCGAGTGCGACACTGTTTTCATGCGTGATGTCACCTGAAACGGTCAAAGATTCCTTGCGTAGTGTGGCCATTTCGTTGAGTGTGGCCCATGCAGCTGTGCGGACACCGCCATCTGCCCATCTGCTATCACGGACGCCATGATGGTGATCCCGAACAGAAAGTGCAACGCTTGCCAGTCGCATGTGAATATGCCCCATTAAGTCATATAATGTAAAAAGTGGTGTGCATCAGTAGCTAGGTAAATTATAATAAATTTCTTGTTCGAAATCCGCACCTTCATGTGTGTATGTTCATTAGTAGTAGTGTTTATAGAGACTTTATGCAAGTTCGAAACTTTCACTCATTTAATATATTCACTTGTTATCTATATCATCTTCATAGGCTGCAACCAGTGGTGAGCCAAGCCAAAGAAGCTGTGCCCCAGTGTGTTGAGATGGATGCAGGTACGACGTAAAATAATGGAGAGGTTTAAACTGATATGCTCGTTAATCACATTTATTGCTTTCCAGAATCCACAGATACTGCAAGCAGCTGCCGGGACGCAGAAGGTATAAGCATGAGTTTGATTTATTGAATCTTTTTTGGAGTGTTGGGCTACAATATATATTTGTCAAAATTACTGGCTTTCAGTATTTTTGTGTTTATTAAGAAGCATAATATGTTTCCCTAGATTAACATATTATGCCTTGTGCTTGTTACAGTCTTCATGTGCTCAATTGGTTTACAATTTCGCAGTTCTCAACCCACAATGAACGTTTGTCCCCATCAGAATCCGCACTGGGCGACTGCGTAGAGGAGCCACTCACCTCAGTTGCCCCTGCCTCTCCACAAGGTACTGCAGTTCTTGCTTGTGGTGCTAGGTTTTATAGAGTACTGAGTTGAAATGAGGCAGACGGCTTTGTCATGGGCGAGCATATTATGCCTTGTGCTTCTTACAGTCACCGTGTGCTCAGCTGGTTTACAAAGTCGCTGTTCTTAATCCACAATGAATGTTTGCCCCCATCAGAATCTGCACTGGGCGACTACGTCGAGGAGGCACTCTCCTCGGTTGCCCCTGCCTCCCCACAAGGTACTGCAGTTCTTGCTTGTGGTGCTAGGGTTGATAGGGTACTGAGTTGATATGAGAACATTATCTTATAGGCTCTCCATCAAATGGAGGTGAAGAGAACCCAGTCATTGAAGCTGCCCTAAAGTCTCCTAATTATCCTCTGTTTTTACAGGACCCAGCAAACGAGAAACCATGACACCTGAGCTTTCAAGGTGCTGCAGTCACAAGACCTCAAGATTGCAAGGCTGCAGCAAGAGGTTTTGAGGCTGCAGACAGAGAACACCCGCCTCAATAGAGAAGTGAACGACTTGCTGTCCAGGCAGCTCACACTAAACATTATCCGCAAAAGCAAGAAGACTGCGTTTTATACTTGCTTGTCAGCTCTTGAGATTTTTGAGGACCGTTATCCTCGCCATCGTCATAATACGCTAAGTAGTAAACTACTTAGCGTATTAGGCTTCGAGGATGGAGTATTGGGGCATCAACAGGAGATCACCGGGGAGAAGAAGGGTCGGTCGCGAGAGTTCGAGCCGATCTAGGAGTTTTTTATGGTGCTGGTTCGGCTTCGAAACGAAATGTCGGGGAAGGAAATTGCTCGGAATTTCGGCATTTCCGTGGGCCATTTCAGTAGGGTGTTTGCAACTTGGATAGATTTTTTGCACCGCCAGTTGAAGACCTTCACGCGTTTCCCAACGTGTGAAGAGCTGCAAGGCCACTTGCCTACCGCTTTTTTGAAGTTGCAGACACGCGCAAGATCTTGGACGGCACTGAAGTGCGCATTGAGAGGGCGTCATCACTAGCGGCCCAGCGGCAAACGTTTTAATCCTATAAACACTACAATACGTTCAAGGCGGTTGTTGGCTGTGCACCCGACGTTACATCTCTTTTGTTTCAGATCTGTGAGAGGGTCTTCGCCTGACCGCGTGATCGTTGAGAAAAGTGGGCTCTTAGAACGCTTCAACGGTGTGCCATCATGGTTGACAAAGGTTTTAAACTCAATGACTGCCACCGGGTGTGCGAGTGCACATTC